>JADLZL010003166.1:0-268504 GCA_015844335.1 Chrysopogon serrulatus | reverse complement strand
AAACCTATAATCAATCCCTTGATCATTTGGCCAGGCATAAGGATTTATAGTTCTTGCTTTCTTAACTTGCACCCCCAACTTCTTGTAGCTATGATGCTGCCTCTGGATTGCATGGTCATAGATCTCTGGTTCTCTTCTCACGGGAGTTCCTTGATGATGTATCATATATGATTGGTCAAACTCAAGAAAGCGTGGGGGTGTTTCTGGAGCGCCAATCTCTAGAATTTCTTTCCCCTCTCTTCCTCCATCATCAATGGGGACGCCTGCACCTCTACCAGCACTGCTACGGCCAGCACCACTGCCACTGCCTTGACCACCACCTCTCCTAGGTGTAGCCTTGCGAGTGCCACTGCCTCTGCCTTGTCCTTTACTGCCACCAGCAAGCTCTTGAGCAACAATGCCTCTGATTTCCCTATCAACTGGATCGAGAGCACGCTTCGGTCTCTTTTCTCTCCTTTCGCTAGGATCATCGCCCATCTATTGACACAAACCACATAGAAGGATTAAGCAACCAGTGCCAAACATAATAGACACATTGGAGAGATTTTAGTTGAGTTTTGAATCAACACGTTCTAGACCGCGGAGCCTCCACGCTCTAGTGTGGAACCCTCGAGACCCGGAGCCTCCGCGTAGAGGCCCAGAGCTTCTGTGCTCTAGCGGTTTTAATCCTAGTTTTGATTCAACCTTTGACTAAAATCTAATCCAATGTACTATCAAATCCAGTACTAGAGGGCGAGAACGAACTCATCTACGCAAGAAAAGGATTGAAAGGATGACTCAAATTGAATCCATGGTGAGATTAGGGTTTCACCTTGGATGCGAGAAATCAGAGAAGAACGAGATGGAGAAGGTCATGGATGGCCTCAAGGAATGCTCCTCAGCTGCAGGAGCAACTGAGAAGCCAAGAGATTGAGCCGGCGACGATGATTCCTTTGGACGGCGGCGAAGATGACTTCCTTCTTCCCATGAACTCCCCCTGAGTCCTAGCCCCCTGGCATTATTGCTACATCCGATGGCACAGCACAGGAGACAAGGACGACGACGTGGCAGCGACAGGAGCGGTGGCGAGACAACGGCGATGGCAAGGGCGAGGGCGAGGGCGAGCGCGCACGCGAGAGAGAGGAGCGGCGCGGCTCACAAGGGGCCCCAATAACTCAGAGGAGTTACTGGGTGGGGAAAAACGGAAAGATAAAATATTTTGAGTTTTACCCAAATCCCTAACCGAAACGCAGACTGCGGAACTTCCGCGCCATGTCGTGGAGCCTCCGGGCGTGGAACCTCTGCGAGTAGACGCCGAACCTCAGCACACTGGAACAGAATTTAGCCTAGGTTTGTATTTCAAGGTATTTCCTCAGTGTTTTAATTTATGGTCATGGACTTCTTGCCTCTTGTAACTAGCCATCAAACAACAATACAGAACTATAGTTACTCGAGACAAGATTGGACATAAGAATCAACATTTTGAAACACTTCTAAACATTTGCAAGCCTAACCAGTTTAAATAGAGAATAACAGACAGTGGCATGCAAGATTTCAAACCAAGTTATGAGAGTCAAGAATATTTAGTTCACTCCTCAAATCACAAAACCTTGACTCATCGAGAGGCTTTGTGAAGATATCGGCTAGTTGGTTTTTGGTGCTCACATGGCGTAAAGCGATATCTCCTTTGGTTTCGTGATCTCTCAGGAAATGATGTCGGATGTCTATGTGCTTAGTTCTTGAGTGGCTTACAGGATTGTTTGCAAGTTTGATGGCACTTTTATTGTCACACAAAAGAGGGATATGGGTAAAGCGACATCTGAAATCACCTAATGTTTGCTTCATCCAAAGTAGTTGGGCACAGCATGCACCGGCCGCCACATCCTCGGCCTCAGCGGTGGAAAGGGCTACAAAATTTTGCTTTTTAGAACTCCATGACACAAGAGACCGTCCAAGGAATTGACATATCCCCGATGTACTCTTTCTATCTACTTTGCAACTGGCGTAATTGGAATCCGAATACCCAAGTAGATTGAAATTGGAGCCCTTAGGATACCACAAGCCAAGGTGAGGAGTGTGTACTAAATATCTCAAGATTCTTTTAACAGCCATTAAATGACACTCTTTTGGGTTAGCTTGAAATCTAGCACACATGCACACACTAAGCATAATATCCGGCCTAGATGCACATAAATGAAGTAGAGAGCCGATCAATGAACGATATACCTTTTGATCAATGGCTTTCCCTTCTTCATTCAATTCTGTTGGTATTAATTAAATGCATACAAGAAATAAGATTATCCGCAAGCGCACAGATACAATACCGTTGTAGCACTTCATCAAGATAAACCCAGTTTTAAATATCGAACCCAAAGGAACAGTAGGTGACGATGACTAAGTCTATAAACTTAACCCAATGCATAATCAAGTTAGAAAATAGCGAGAACAAGGAGAACAATGTGGATTATCTAATTCTGGTCTTTGAAAGTGGTTGTTTTATATCATATGATCATGAGCGATAACTTAATAAGATAGGAGTAGAAATCAGAGTTCTCTCCTACCAAGCACCTTTTGCTTGCCAAACCTATTAACGGGAAGTGGACTACAGAGGATTCAACGAAGCTATAAGTCACTGTCGCGAGCTACCACTATCTAAAAAATCAGGGGACATTCACAAGTAAACATAGCCCAAACACCACATCTACGCTACGAATACTACTTCAATCAAGAAGCTATCTAGATCAAAGTACTCAATAAGAGTTGCAAACTAGAAGAATAATATGAACAAAACACTTACTTTAACCAAAAGTTGACTACCAAATGATCTCAAGATACAAACTCCGGACGAGGGAGGTTGATCTTGAAGAATACAGCAACGAAGAAGCACCCAAACCACTATCCCTTCATGTAAGGCCGTTCCCTCCCTTCATCTATAAAAGAGAGGGCGAGCCATTTCACTAGACAGACCCAAACCAATAGCGAAAACACACCACACACACACGCCATGATATTGGCACCTCACTCAATCAGAGACTTGGGAGCCCATCCCTCTCTCAAACCGGTTGTAACCCCTACTATAAACCGCCGCTAAGTAACACGATCCTTTCGAACTGGACGTAGGGCCTCACGCCCGAACCAGTATACTTCCCATGTCCTCCTAGCGAACCATCCGGACATAAACGCACATCTATAAATTTACTAGTTGGTGCTTTCACGAAACACCGACAGTTGGCGCGCCAGGTAGGGGCCTTGCGTGTTTCGTCTCCAAACCCAAAGCTCCGGATGGCCAATCTCAACCTACGCCTCACTCTGGGCTCTCACCGACGTGGTCCTCCTTCCCCCTAGCATTGAGGCCATCACCGAAGTCCTCGGCACCACCGAGATGGCCTCACCACCAGCTTCGATGAACATGCCGATCGTTGGGGCCGCGTCGACATCCCCGGACTCAACAACCCGGGGGCTCTGCGGTACTTCCTCGACACCTCCGACTACCTCCTCGGCAGCGACAATTCCAACGACGACACACCAACGCTTGGAACACTAAAAAGCTAAGTCGCTTTTACCCTTAATTCTTCTAAGTTGTAAGTACTTTCGCAAAAACGAATCGTATTTCTGAAATAAAACGTACTTGCGCCCTTTCTATCTTGATAGGAGTACACTCTTTCAGAAATAAATTGCATTTCAACCCCCTTATCTTGAAGTAAGGATTAAGGGAGACGGCTCTAGACGAAGCTAGTTGGACTGCGACCGCCTACGCCCCGGTAGCTATGGCATCGCTCACTAGCCTAATCAGAGTCTACGCCCTTGCCTCGATCTTTTAGGTCTTGACAGCACTAGAGGGTCGAAGTGCAACTACTTTTTTCGATAAAAGTAAAAATATTCTGCATTCTGACCCCCTCTCGTGATGAGATTCGGATATGAGAGCCGCGGGAAAGGCTTTTAGGTTAAGCTAATCGGACTGCAAGCGCCCACGCCCCGACGGCTAAGGTAGTGCTCACTAGCCTAACCAGAGCCTATGCCCGTGTCTCGAATTTCTAAAACTTAACGACCACGAAGGAGCGGAATACAGACGACGCTTTACACAACTAAAAAGTTGAAGAACCGAAACTTATTCGAACGCTTTAAAAACAAAATAACTTGTTCGATTATAAGTTCTTGGCACGATAGCCCAAACACCGACTAACTTATCTACCCCTTTGGGAGGAGAACCGCATCCCATGTTTTTTCTGCAAGAACCTGAAGCAAGGCCTTTACAAGCCTCGGTGACAATGGAGAAGAGAAACTACATTTGCCACGCTATCTTGCGAGGCAATCCTAAAAATTGCGTCCAAAGTCTTGGTAGGGCCAACATCCATGGTTTACCCGCGAAGGGAAGGCGAGGAGCCTTCGGATCCGTGCGATCGTGTCTGTGAACCAGATGGATCCACTACCGGGGGGATGGCGCCGATCACATTTGATCCATCTCGACCCTGTGAATAGGGTTAGAGGATTCGCCATCATTACGACGGGCGAACCGTCCCACGCTGTGGTACAACTGACGACGCAACGCCACTACCCCAAAGAAGCTCGCTTCTGTCTCTGCAGATGTGTCCCACATCCCTAGAGACTCGGGGGCTACACCCGGTGGGTGCACTCGCGCGTACCCACCGGAGAAACCGCAACGACCCTCCGTCTTCAAGTCCGTGCAGGTGTGGGCCCACACCGTAAGGACTCGGGGCTATTGTCGGGGCCAAACAACCGGGTCTATTGGGCCCCCCGGCTAAATAAAATTAAACAAGCCATTAGCGGCCCACGACCGCCTACGAAAAGCCGGACCCGGGTGGGCCGACGCCCAACGGCCAGCGGGAAGGCTGCGGCGAAGCCCGCGGGTGAACTGCACTATGCGCGGGGCACGACCCCAGGGCACGCGGCTCGCACGACTCTGCTGGACCAAAGGCCTCCGGGGGTCGAGACCCGGGAGGGCGCGCCTCGCACGACCCCTCGCGGGCGTCTTCACGAAGAAGTCACCAAGGCTTGCGCTCCACGCGTGAGCCACGACCTCGCTGCCAGCACGACCGGTCAAACCGTACCTTCGCCGCCTGCACCCCATGCAGGATATGGGAGAGGAGCATCTTGACGGCACTGTGCGGCAGCGTCAGAAGATGGACGCACACGCCGGCAGCACTGCTAGTCAGAGCAGGGCGTGGTTCAGCTCCTTGACCGAACTGTTAACCAGAGGAAGGGTGTGGCTCGACGTCTAATCACCCTCCTGATTGACAGTCCGGACAACCCGTCCATCACGACCCACTCCCGAACCGTACGACGTCATTAACTCCGGGATAATACTCCAAACGCTACAATCAACTGTTCAGCCTCTCCGTCCACTGTTAAGGCATGGGCAGACACTCCGGCGATACGACCTCACCGGCGACCAACGCGTACAACGCAAGGAAGAAGGACGCCCCGGCCCCAGGGAGGCAGACGAGCCACTCCACCATTGTCCTTTTTTCTTTTTTCACACGGCACGCCCATACTCCCATCATGTAAGGCCGTTCCCTCCCTTCATCTATAAAAGAGAGGGTGAGCCATTTCACTAGACAGACCCAAACCAATAGTGAAAACACACCACACACATGCCACGATATTGGCACCTCACTCAATCATAGACTTGGGAGCCCATCCCTCTCTCAAACTGGTTGTAACCCCTACCACGAACCGCCGCTAAGTAACACGATCATTTCGAACTGGACGTAGGGCCTCACGCCCGAACCAGTATACTTCCCGTGTCCTCTTAGCGAACCATCCAGACATAAACGCGCATCTATAAATTTACTAGTTGGTGCTTTCATAAAACACCGACAACACAAGACTCCTAAACTTGGAATAATGTGACCTGAAAGACTTTTCAAAGTTTTAATAGTTGGAATTAATGGCATATCTTCCAAAAATCTTTTTGCAAATGAAAGAGACATGATATTAATACCCACAATTGGATTATAATGTGTGGTAAAAGGATGTTTATCAATCTGACACTCAAAAGTAACAGAAGAAGAATTTAAACAGATGACATCTTTTGAAAGTTCTGATTCTTCTAACCATTCCTCACCTAAGACAAAGATTAACTTTTTCGTAAACTTTTTAAAGAACTTTACCTCAAAAGGATGAATAAAATCAATATTTTTAAATTTTCTAGATTCTTGAGGTTTCATAATTACTTGATAATTAGAGGTATTCCTATAATCATCAAAAAGATCATCTTCTAAATCAAGCATAAAATCAGAAAATGGGATTTCCTCTTCTTCATTCAAAAGTTCATGTTTCAAAATAGCTAAAGGTTGAGATTCAAGCAATGATTCAACTCAGCTATTGACTCTTCTTTCTCTTCAAGAAGATCATTCAAAATATTCATAAGAATAGTTTTTGCATGCGTAGCAGTAGTATACATGAATGCCCCTCCCGCGGCCAAATTAAGATATTCTTCATTCTTTTCATTAAGGTCCAAAAAGAAGAATTTATAAGGACCTGAAAAAATATTCCCAAGGCTTACCTAATGATTCGTTATCTAATTATTTAAAACCTATGATTTCAAAACGTAGTTTGGCAACTTTCTCGATAGGGAAAAACTTAAGACAAAAGCTAGAACATAACGCTTCTCAATCTCCCTGACTACTCCCAACATGGTGCTTATACCAATGTTTAGCTCGCCCCGTTAATAAAAACGGAAAAAGCTTCCACCTTAGTGTTTCATCTGCCATGCCTTTAATGTGTAGACATGAACAAGATTCTTTAAAATCATTCAAATAGGAATAGGGGTTTTCGTTAGAACTACCAGAAAAAACATTTTTCTGAACTAAATGAATTAACCCCAGGCGTAGCTCATAACTAGATGATGTAATGGGTTTAGATGATTCTACTGGTTATAAATGTGAGCCCGATGGTGCTCCGTATTGATATAAGAGTTGTGCTACGGGTTCCATATAAAAAGATAAAAAACAAAAGCTAAATAAAAAGGAAAAGTATAATACAGAATTAAGCTAAACTTAAAGTCAATCTCAAAGAAACCGTTCCCGAGAACGGCGCCGCCTTTAAATGCTTGTTGGTATTAATTAAATGCACACAAGAAATAAGATTATCCGCAGCGCCTTACGATACAATACCGTTGTAGCACTTCACCAAGATAAACCCGGTTTTAAATATCGAACCTAAAGGAACAAAGAGGTGACGATGACTAAGTCTATAAACTTAACCCAATGCACAATCAAGTTAGAAAATAGCGAGAACAAGGAGAACAATGTGGATTATCTAATTCTAGTCTTTGAAAGTGGTTGTTTTATATCATATGATCACGAGCGATAACTTAATAAGATAGGAGTAGAAATCGAGTTCTCTCATACCAAGCACCTTTTGCTTGCCAAACCTATTAACGGAAGTGGACTACGAGGATTCAACGAAGCTATAAGTCATCTTCGCGAGCTACCACTATCCAAAAAATCAGGGAACATTCACAAGTTAACATAGCCCAAACACCACGTCTACGCTACGAATACTACTTCAATTAAGAAGCTATCTAGATCAAAGTACTCAATAAGAGTTGCAAACTAGAAGAATAATATGAACAAAACACTTACTTTAACCAAAAGTTGACTACCAAATGATCTCAAGATACAAACTCCGGACGAGGGAGGTTGATCTTGAAGAATACAGCAATGAAGAAGCACCGACAGGCTGGAACTCCTTCAGAACTCTACTCTCCAACTCTATCTCTCTAATCTCTAAACAAGAACTAGTTCTAGATTGAACTAGCCTTTCTTGATTGCTAGCCTAGATCTACTAGATAGGAATTAGGGTTTCTGGCTCTTCAGCTCTTCATTGATCTGGCTCTCCCAGGGGGGCACTACTAGAAATGTGTTCATCAATGACGATTCTCTCGTGACGCTTACTATTTTCATCACAGAACTAGCTCTTTCTATGATGAAAATGGTAGCTTCGTCATAAGTGACAAGTGACGGAGCTTTGGCACGAAGAATAATGACGAAAACGAAAGGAGCGTCATAAAACAACAAACTAAATCGTCATAGATCGTTTGGCCCGTGTACCAACTCGAGGACGTGGCACTGTGGTCCCACCAGCGGGTCTGACCTCGATGATATGGCGATGCGGTCCCACCAGAGGGTCCCAACATCGATGACGTGGACATAAGGGTCCCACCAGTGGGTCCTAGCCTCGATGACGTGGCACCATGGTCCCACCAGCGGGTCCCACGTCGATGACGTGGCCAGCGGGGTCCACCAGCAGGTCCCGTCCTCAATGACGTGGCGCCATAGTCCCACCTGCGGGTCCGACCTCAATGACGTGGCGATTAGGTCCCACATCGATGATGTGGCCATGAGGGTCCCAAGCGGTCACAGCAGACTTCCCCTCTCCCTTTTTTTATTTGGGCAAAAAATTGCTCCAAGGGAGCTTCAACCCCGCGACTGCTTGCTAGGCGGGCATGTGTGAGTTACCACTAGACCACTCGACCTTTCTTGGCAAAAACATGCATGTTTATTTATTTGTTCACTTAAAATATGATAATTGAATCTGAATCGATCAGACTTAATGGGCCCTATACCCATGATCGCATGGACATGGTGCTGCGTCGTAACCCTCGCGCGAACGACCCGGCATCGAGGCGTCCTCGGCGGCTGATCGTCCCAGGCGCTGCAGTTCTGGCTGAGGCGTTGTGCTATCGCCGTCGCCGCGTGCTCATGTCCAGCCGCCAATCGCGAGCACAGAGCAGCCGAGCCCGGGCGAGCAGTCTAGCAGCACTGAATCCCTACGACTCAAGCAACCAAGTCTGCAAGAGTCATGTGCAAGTAGCCGTAAAGTAAGATACGATTTCTAATTTTCTTTTATTGCTATTTTGCAATGATCATCCGTCAATCCGTCATGGCGTCATTCGAGCAATTTTTTTATTCATTCAGTTTGTAACATTAGATGTCAATTACTGTACAACATTATGAGCTTGATGCATGTCAATTACAGCGAGTATGTTCTGCAATGAAGCTTTTTAAGACGACTTCAAAATAAAATAGAAGGTGTATTTTTGATAGATTTCTCATTTTGCTGGTTCCGCCACTGCTGGGCGTGCAACCGAAAGCAAGCAAAGAAGGCCGGGCCGCTGCGGTGCTTGCGTGGGATCGAGTAGCGGCGCCGACGAGCGTGGGGGCGGGCGAGTACAAGGTTTGATTTGTTTTTTATTTTTATACATATATGCATGTGTTTGATGTGTTTTTGAATTTTGTTGAATTTACTATAATTTATTTCTAATTTTTTTACATATTGTATTGTCAAAATAGATGGATAGAAGCTGGATTTATGGGACACAATTCACACCTGCATATGTGAAAGGAGTTGAAGAGTTCATGAAATTTATTAGTGAAAGATACCCCGAAGACAACCACATACTTTGTCCGTGCCGAAAATGCCTAAATCAAAGTTTGCGGCCTCAGTATGATGTGAATGACCATATACACATTTTTGGAATGTCAGCTACATACACCAAGTGGATTCATCATGGGGAGTCGGCAGATACTGTAGTAGTTGAGAATTTGGAGCAGGAGGTGCAAGGAAGTGATCATGACTTTGGGATACATGTGGATGTGGTCGACGATGATTATGATGAGGATCACGGAGTACTAGAGATGATAGGAGATTTGTATGCTGCGGCAGAGGCTGATGGAGAACAACCAAGGTTTGCAAGAGTCCTTGAAGATGCGAAGAAGTCACTTAGCCTAGGATCTAGCCATTCAAAATTCTCTTTTCTGGTGAGGATGTTGTATATCAAGTCTCGTTATCGAATTGGCAATACAACATTTTCCACAATGATGAAGTTGTTGTCATCAGGATACCCTCAGAGTGAGCTGCCAAAATCATATGATGAGGCCAAGAAATATCTTGGAGAATTGGGTCTTGGATATGAAAACATCCATGTGTGCAAGAACAATTGTGTGTTGTTTCGTAAGAGGTATGCTAAAGAGAATGTGTGCCCAGTATGCAAGGCATCTAGATGGCAAGATGAATCTGGGACCAAGCGGGTTCCACACAAGGCATTGAGGCATTTTCCACTTTTGCCAAGGTTAAAAAGAATTTATGCTTCAAAGCGTACTTCTGAGGAAACACAATGGCACAAGAAAATGAGGACGCCAGTCGACAATGTAATGAGCCATCCAGCTGATGGGGAAGCATGGAAGGATTTCGACAGGAGGGAGCCAACCTTTGCAGCTGATCCGAGGAACCTGAGGCTTGCCTTAGCTACCGATGGATTCAATCCATTTGGCAACATGAGTACCCAATGCGATATGTGGCCGGTGCTTTTGACACCGCTGAATCTCCCACCATGGGAATGCGTGAATCCAAAGAAACCGCTTTATGTCTTTGCTTATCCCAGGTCCAAAATCTCCAGGAAAGGATTTTGATTTGTTCCTTGAGCCCCTAATTGAAGAACTGCTCGATCTATGGAAGGGTGTCAGTACCTACGATGCATGTACTGGTCGGAAGTTTAACCTTTGTGCTGCCGTGCTGTGGTGTATACATGATTTTCCAGCGTTGAGCACGTTATCAGGGTGAACAACAAAAGGATATTATGCATGTATTCATTGCGACAAGGATCCATTATCTCGGGCAATAAGGAATAAGATATGTTACATTGGACATCGTCGTTACCTTTCAAGGATACATCCATGGCGGAGAAGCTTGGCTTTTGATGGTAAGCGTGAAAACAAAGATCAGCCAGGCAAGTTCACTGTGGAGGAGGTCCTAGAGGAGCTAGAGAAGGTGAAAGATGTCAGGCCAGGGAAGCATCCTCAAATTAGTGGAAATAAAAGGAAGCGCAATGAGGGACCAAGGATTTATAGCCGCAAAGTTGGGTTGTGGAGATTGCCATATTGGAAACATTTGAAGCTTCCACATAATCTTGATGTGATGCACATAGAGAAAAATATATGTGAAAACATTCTTGGCACATTACTCAATGTACAGGGCAAGACCAAGGACACAACCAATGCTAGGCTAGATTTACATGATATGGGCATAAGACCTGAATTGCACTTACAGCAGGATGGCAATTCAGTCACTGCTCCACCTGCTCCGTTCGTCTTGGGGATATGCAGCTAATCTAGCAAGATACATAAGTGAAGATGGTTCGAAGGTGCAGGGAAAGCTGAAAACACATTCTTGCCACATCCTGCTGGGCTAAGAGGACTAGTGAGGAAGGATGTATATGAAGCAATTGCAGAGCTCGGGACCTTCTTCAGGGAAATATGCAGTAGAAATCTAAGGATTGATGTTGTGAAATGGCTGAATGAAGAAATTCCATTGATCCTTTGCAAGCTTGAGAAAATCTTTCCACCTGCCTTCTTTGATGTCATGGTGCACTTGGTTGTCCATCTCCTTGATGAGGCACTGCTTAGAGGATCTGTTCAGTACGGATGGATGTACCCAATAGAAAGGCGGCTAGGCACTTTGAAGAATTTTGTTAGGAACAGGGCTAGGCCGGAAGGATCAATTGCTGAGGCATATATGGCAAGTGACACCTTGACCTTTTGTTCTAGGTATATGGAGGATATTGACAATAGATTTAACCATGATGATGGTAGTGATGGAGAGATGCCATTGCCTAATGACATCTCTGTTTTTAAGCATGATGTTACTCTTGTTGGATCTAATAGGAGGCAGTACATTGATAATGATGTCCTGAATAAGTTAGTTTGGTATGTGCTAAATAATTGTGAAGAAGTTGAGGAATATTTGGAGTAAGTATCGTTTAGATGTTTGAGTTTGAGTTTTTCTTTTATTTGTAAATTTCAAAAATAATCTTATGAATAAACTTTTGCCTGCAGCTTTGTGCAGGGGAAGAACTAGTGCGAGCAAGGTGCACATGATGTTGATAGAATGGTTGAACAAGGATTTGCAAAGTGGTTTCAATGCCATGTAAGTCACTACATATTGTGTTTCTAGGTTCAGTAAATGCATTAGTATCCATATGTAATTGGTGAACTGAGTACTTTTGTTGTAACAGATTGAGAAAAACGCAAGGAGAATCCAGAATCAATTAGCGAAGGACTGTGGGCACTATCATGTGGCCCGGATCTGCGAAGTTAAGACTTGTGCAGGCTTGCAAGGTTAATGGAGTGCGATATAGCACTGTGGATCGTGAGAAGTATCTTCGACACAAAATAGTGGTGTAATGACTGAAGGTTCACATAATGGGAACAACATAGATTTTTATGGGGTCCTTAAAGAGGTAATTGAGTTGCAATATAACTCGAATCTTCAAGTCCGTCGGACGGTGGTTCTATTTAAATGCGATTGGTTCAACCAAGAAGGCAAGACGAGACACCTTCGAGATGATGGACATTTCAAATCCATCAATGTGCAGTCGTTATGGTACCAGGATCGATCCTTTCATCTTAGCAACTCAATCAAAAAAATATTTTACTGCAGGGACACATCTTTAGGTAAAGATTGGCGAGTTGTGCAGAAATTCGAACATAGGAATATTTATGATGTGGCTGAAAAAGATGAGGCCAGCCATGATGTGCATCGATGATTATTGTTCGATATCGAACATGTAGTGCAAGCGATGAAGATAATGAGGTTAGGCAGAATATTCAAGGTGGACAAGCCTCTATAATTGAAGGAAATTTACAAGACCTTATAAGAAGCAAGAAGCAGCCTATTATTCGTGAAGATAGTGCGGAGGAGGAGGAAGATGACACAGTACTGCAGAACTGTAGTGATGGTGGCAATGATAACATGTCCCTAGACGACGAAGATGATGATTTCTAGTATGGACCAGTGACATGTCTCTAGACTGCATTATTGTTTTGGTTTTCCCAATATTTTTGTATTTTTCTTTTTTTGGTATCTCTATATTCATTTAGACATGTCTGTGATGACATTCAACTGTGCTTCCTATAAAAATTTTCAGATAAAGGTTTAAGTAATTTTTCATTTATCATTAGTTCTGTTCACAGAGTAATTTAGACATGCCTGTGATGACATTGAACTGTGCTTTCCACACATATTTTCTAGATTTTGCAAGTGACAACAGGTTCAGATTTCCCAAGTGACAAAAGGTATATATTTTGCACACATGTATTCCAGCTCAAGTGGAAAAAGTTACAGATTACATGTATTCCAGGACAAGTGAAAAAGGTACAGATTGACATGTATTGTCAAAGTATTCCACCATACGAAAACAACAACTCTCATATCTCTCGAGCTTAATACATGTTCCGGGCATAAGTAAACAACTCTCACATCAGCAATCTCACTGGGATCTCATACGCTCCTAGGCTGTAGCACTCTTGTACATGAGCCTGCTGCCTTCATCTCGCTCTTGTTTTTGGTTTTCCCAACATGTTCTTAGACTCGCACTATATGATCTGTCATGCAGAAATCTGTCAAAATTTTTCCTAATTGTATCATTACTCTGTCAAATTTTTAGACCACATAATATGCATAAAACTAGTAGTTAAACATAAGGAACATGTTGATCCAGTTGATTTTAGAAAAGGATCTTCATTCAATAGGACTAATTGTCATTACATCAGTTGTAAATAAATACTAGGACAACAAAAGCTTAGGCACAGCCTTCGGCTTAGGTATCACTTGCACATACAGCCTACCACAACACCAATCAAGACACCTACAATGCCTAGAAAAACTGAATAATCTTTCACTATTTGCTTTGGCTCATGCTTTTGATCTTCCATCAGCTCAGAAACCCGCTCTGCAAGCTTGGCCTTGAGTTTGCAAAATTCAGCTACAACTCTGTCAACTGATTGCTTCAACTCTTGCACTTCTAATTTCAATTCATAGCAACATGCACATGATGCCTCCTTGGCCTTCACTCGCTGTTCTTGTGCTTCCAATTTCACACTTCGAAAACCAGTCGTCACATGGCAAAATGGGCACTCAGTCTTGCCGCTACCTGTCATTTGCTGAAGCCCACCGAGGTTCGCTTCATCGAGCTTCCAATTGCTGGCTCCCAGTACCTGCATGCAAATATAAGAATATTCAGTTACATTGTTCTCCATTGTTGTCATGTGTCTAAATAAGCAAATACAAATCATAGAATTAGTCCAAGTGCTAATTCAGATTCATAGTAGGTTCGGTACCTCAGGTAAATAAATTGGTACTGTACATTCATAAGAAAATATAACATGTTAAGAAAACCATAGTCCACACCTGAAGAAATTTAGAACGACTTGACAAATATAGACAAAGTAAATCCGGCGTACTGCCGTCGATCTTGGCGCGGACACGGAAGCATACTGAAATCCTTGAGAAATAGAGACAAAGCATACTCAATACCTCGTGCCGATCTGTCGGGGCAGCGGACACGGAAGCCGGCGGCCTGCCGTCGATCTGTCGGGGCAGCGGGGGCTGGATTGACGCCAAATCCGGCGTCGGGCGGCGGCGCCGAATCCCGTGAGTACGGTCGGGGCGGCGGCGCCCGGCGTCCCGTGATCTCCTCGGGGCAGCGGGGAGGATTGACGTGAAAGCGGCAAGCTGACGCTGCGAGTCCGCGGTCTCGACCGAAACTCCGTGATGGTGAATGAATAAAAGCAATAAGAAAGTTTGGAGGTAAAACGGGGTGAATTAATGTTTATTTAGCACTGCGGTACAGAACCATCGAGTACACTTGAATAGCGTGATGGTATGGCACTTTGAGATTGACCTTGAGCTCTCGGGTTCGAACCCAGTGGTGGCCAAATTTTTTTCCTTTTCCTAATTTTTTTGGTGTTCATTTTTTTTTAATTTCTCTATGTTATTTTTTACCAGATTTTTAATTACAATAATATTGCTCAATGCTTTGCCTTATTTATTTTCAAACTTCTTATTACATGTTTCACTGATTTTGACAAAGAGGTCATACATATCCTCTCAAGGGCAAACGTGTCTCACATATAGCCTTATCACTAAGTGAGAGTTGTTCATGCTTGTGGGGGATGCATATTACCACTTTGTCAAAATCATTTGAAACTTTAATGGCATGTTCATGGAGCTAAACAATGATACTGCATGCATCTATGCAATTTTCTGATCAAGTTTACCTATTATTGTCATTTTTTGTTGTATTACTGAAGGATAAATGTTAAAATAACCTAAGGTAGCTAAAAAAATCTAGAAACTTGCATGGACACCTCAATTTAGTGTACAAAGATGACAAATAAGTTTTAACTGATTCTGAGAAAGTGGTCATGCACATCCTCACAAAGGGCATACATGTCTCACATATAGCCTTGTGACTAAGTGAGAGATTTTCGACTAAGTGAGAGATTTACATGCTTGTACAAGATGTATAGTACCACTTTGTCAAAATATTTTGAAATTTTAATGTCATCATCATACACAAAAAAATTTATGTCATCATCGTCATAAATCATTAAGCAATATTATAATAATTACAAATCTGAGAAAAAATAACATAAACAAATCAAATAAAGTGATAAACACAAAAAATGTTGGCAAAACAAAAAAATTGGCCACCACAGGGTTCGAACCTAGGAGCTCGGGTTCAAAGCTAAAGAGACTTACCATTGCGCTATTCAAGTGGGTTCAATAGTTCTGTAGCGCAGTTTTAAATAAATGCTATGAGATCCCGCACCGCCAGACAAAAGGAAACCGCAACCTCATCAAAAAATCTCCTCGTCATTTCTCGGCCGCGCTAAAACAAATTCGCTCGTCAAAAAAGTCCGCCAAAAATACCGCAATATTTAGTCATTTCCCCACTCCCTCCTCACCTCCTCGGCCAGTCGCACTCTCTTCCCCCCATTTCTCCAACCCTAGCCGCCATTGCTGAGACAGAACCGCCGTCGACGAGCTGCATCCTCGTCCACGACGAGCTGCATCCCCCTCTCTCTCATCGCCCTGTGCACCTATCTCGCCCCATCCACCTCTTTCACCGCGCCAGGTTCGCTTCCCCTTTGACGACCATCGCCGACGAGCACGTGGTCTACATCCGCGACTTGGCCACAACTGCAATGGTGGCAACAAGGGGTCAAGGTAGGAAGAGACATGCACAACAAGAACAAGGTAAGCAAAACTCTTCTATATCTCAATCTCATTTAGATTGAGCGGCTGGAATAGTTCTCCCACAAATTCCCCCTTGATTAGGCATTCATTTAGTCTGTTCTGGCGAGATCTCAAGCAGCTTGGTTTTTGACTGGTTCTGACAAACGCGTTCTTCAGTAGATGAATTAGTTCACCTGCTTCTCTAGTTGCTTGCCATGGTTTTTGCCTGATAGCAGTAAGCTGTAGTGTCCTTCTCTCTTGTTCCTACGTAGTTCAGACAATAGCAAGTAGTCTGCAGGTTGCTTTCCCGACATTCGGATAGGTGTTGCAAAGAACGAAAGTTACTATGATTTCTGATACATCCTTCATTGCTACCTGTGATACATCCTTGATTACTAATTGCGATACATCTTTGATTACTACTTGCGTCCTTGTTTATGTAATGCCAAAATCCCCCAAAATAGGAAAAAAAAACTGTATACTATGTGATTTCATAGAATGCATAACATGTGTATGCACTGAACTCCTGTAATCCTGAAGTGAGTCTTTTCCAAGGTCAATAGTTCATTACCAAATTGAGCCTGGTAGAACATCTGCTCGATCCATCAGCCAATGGTTCATATTCTTGATTTGAGTCAGGAAAGAATGGTGTGTCAGAGTTTATTTTCACCCAGCCCGGTTCCGGTTTCTTGGGTAGCAGGATTTAATTTAGGACAAATGGTCTTCCTGATGTGCTTTCGGGTGTCTTTCTCCCCTTTAGTTCTACCCTTCTTCATATTGAGTGCCTTGACAAATGACAAATGGTCTTCCATATTAGCAGTAACTTCATGGCCATGGCTATTTTACTTAAGTCTTGATATTGAAGACATGGCAAAAAAAAATGTGTGCAGTCCAACAAATTGAGATTATTGCCTTGTCCTTAGCATCACAAATTTAACCAAAGATGAGTTAACAGGAAACAACTCCGGGGCACCCTCGGCTTCCTCCTTGCCCTTGTACATTATTAGCTGATTTTCTTTTTTATGTTATCTATATTCATTGGACAGGTTTCAATGGCTACCAACTTGTCCAAGCTGAAGTAAGCTATTCGGAGATGCCTTGTAGAATAGAATAGAATAGATAATTCATGATATGCTTTTTTTTTACACAGCTTGTGTACCATACTCTTCATAGCAGCTATGTCATTTCTTTTTTTTTGAAACAAAGCCATGTCAGTCTTCAATTTATGGAAATTGATGCTTAGGCAAATCTCCAATTTGGTGTAGTATTTTTTGGTATGTAACTGAATGTTCAGTCAACGTAACCGATCACCGATATGGCTGGGGGTAGTCACTTATCACTTAATTTTGTTTAGTAAATGGCTACTTAATGTTTTCACTTAGTCCAACTCTAAATATTTTCACTCATACTCAACGACACTATGCTAGTTCTGAAAATTTTCTAGCCATACGCCTATACTGAATGTTTCATATTTCGGTTCCCGATCATTATCATTTATCGCGTACCTAATATTTGTGTTAGTGCTTACTGGGTTCTTGCTAGTTACAGAATGGTACCCATAGCATCCTTTTTAATGTTCTGGATTTGGTTGAAGCAAAGTGCATTCATGTGTGTTGATAGGAAAATAGTAGTTCAAGTACTAGCTATCTTGAAAATTTTCAAGACACCAAAACCTCGTAGCCTTAGCTCTTAGATCCGACCTCTTACATGTTGCCTATAACCTATCACCTCTTATCCCTTACCTCTTCAGCAGGCACTTATAGCTCCTATACCTCTTTTCTAATTAGCATCTAGTATTACTACCTCTTAGCTCTTAGTTCACTCCTTTTTAATCTCTAATAGACACAATTTGCTTGTTCCTGTAAGAACCTCCAAAAAATCTTTATGAGAGAAGGCGGGATGAACGCATCGCGAGGTTCAAAAAGAAGATGCAAGAACTGGGACTGAAACAATTAGCTACTGATTTTAATAATTCTTTACCTGAATCTGCATCAAACAAGAGGAAAAAAATCAGCAAACAAGAAATCAAATAGTGAAGATTCAGATTCATCGGAGTATCTCCTTGACGATGATGATCAAGGAGATAGTGATGATGATGACACTGAATCTGATGAGTAGCCACAATGCGTGCGAACTAAGGTGCTTCTTCTATCTTCAAATTACTGGATGGGGAATATTTGCATTGCATTTGGATGTTTTAAATCGGTTCTGAAATATATACCCTTGCTTTTAGATGCATCTTCTTTCTTTTTACTCCTGTTCTTTAATATATGGTCTTGCTTATTAATCGACATGACTTACTTGATTTTTTTTCTGCGTCTCCTCCGGGATATAGTCGGAAAGTCCTCGCTTCAAAGAAGAAGATAGTTCCCAACATGCCGCCAGGAGTTAGGGCCGGTAAGAGAGTGAGGGCACCTGAAGGATCACAGTGCAAGCTCCTAAAGCCCAAACAAGATCATCAAAAAGGCTTCATCTTTTAGCGAGAGATAGTACAAATTTGTGTAGAGGAAGGCAATGAAGCTGCTGGTCGATAGTACAGTTTGTAGAGGAAGACAAAGTGGAGCTGGTGTGAAGATAGTACAAGAGCCGGTGTTTGAAGACAAGACAAGAGCCGATGATGACAATGTAGCTATATAGGAAGACACCAAGGCAAGTTATAGTTTCTTTGTCATTCAAACATGTCATGTCTTTTGGCTGATTTGCATAAAACTTAATCATTTAAATGCAAATTCTATCTTGTAGCTCCTGCACAAGCCCCCAAGGGAACCCAGGCCCACCGACCAAGGGAGCACAAATTACCGACGGGATGACAAAAGCTATGGGAAGGAGACGCCCATAGCTGTTGCTCAAGTCAAAAAGAAGGCCTCATGAACCTGTTCAGGCAGCCAAGTTTGCATCTGAGTCTGGTGTTATCATTCGGGATAAGGTTCCTATCCTACCTCATTGGAAGTTGTACACGAAAGACGATAAATATTACCAAGATTTTGTGGGAAAGCTCTCTGTAAGTGCCTTATTGTTTCTATGGTTCACTTGAATATCTTCTTAACTTGAATTGACTACCTAAATATGGAGTTGTCATATGACTAGGGGCGCTTGGCCATTGACGATAAGGATAAACCAACAGAGGAAGCTTGCACTGATAGGCTGCGCACTGGGGTGCGACAAATGCGTTATCGGCTGAAGAAGAAATACTTCATTGGTGTACCTGCAAATGAGATCCCGACAACTTCTCCCGTTTCAAGCATGTCTGATCAAGAGTGGCAGGCACTGGTTGCAAAGTGGACTAATCCAAAGAACAGGGTATGGGAATCTTGCAATAAATACTCTTTCTCATTCAGTTTCCAGTGGATCTTATCATTTTTAACCTATGATCTCATCTCACATGTTCATTCTTCTTTAGGAAACAAGTGAAAAGAACAAGACTAATCGTAGTAAAGTCAAGTATCATCAGACTACCGGCTCTCGCAGCTATGTGGCACACTTGCATGCATATGTAAGTAACTGATTCTCTACATAGCACTGACTTTGTATCATAAGGCTGACAAAACTTTGCTGTAATTGAATCTCTATGAAACAGAAGCATGAGAGGAACAATGCTGAGCCCAGCACAGCGCAGGATGAAGAACTTGATGTGGTGGAGGCCTTCAAGAAATGTCATACCAGCTCCAAACATGGTCTAAGTGAACCAGCAAGAGAAGCACTAGTAAGTACCAACTTGATGTCATGTTTCAATCATTTTGAATTCTGCCTTTTGCTGTTGGTACAACACATTGAAATTAGTCCCTTTAGAATCTAGAATTTCAAGGACATTAATTTAGTAACTTAATAAGTTCTGATGAGAACATTTTTTAGTCTGCTACCTATTCTTGCAATGTTGCTCTCATTCATACAAGCTTCAAAATGCAAATCTTAGGTGAAGGGTTTGCAGTCCAGTAGGCTGCTTGTTATCTGGTAGTTATCATAGTGGTTTTACCTCTCCTAGTGATGCTATGTTATCGTTATGGGACATAATACCTTGGTTCTTTTCTTGAGTATGAAATGGGAACTTAACTGTGCCTGTTCATCAGCTCTCTGTGGCCTTGGTTCCGCACCATGTTGTAGTCGTTCCAGCACTTTTGCTATGCTGTCCTGAGGGATGATAATATAGTATCCCTCAGATGATAATCTGATAACAACTATAGGGAATCCCTCAGATGATAATCAGGTTATCAAATTAAAGTGCAGAACACATGTGCAGTACATGTTATCAGATTAAATAAAATCATTACATGTTGAGGTTTGCTATGTAACATGTTATCAGATCCAATAACAAAAGAAAAAACATGTCCTTCTACTAACCTAAGTGATTATATAATTAGTTAGGCAAAGGATAATATAATGGCAAGTGCATGAATAAGTCACTGTTCTTTCATGGTACTGTAATGCTTTTTAACAAACACTGCAGCAATGGCAATAGAAAAAATGAACAATCAAGAACTTTAATTTCTAGACCAAAAGTTACGCATATATGGCTTACAAGTGTCCATTCCCCAGTAAACTAGATATCTTCTCTTTTATTTATTTATATATACAATCTGTATGATAAGGGTCCAAAGCAGCTAAATCATGTTTAATCATAGATTGATGGCATAGCAACCCTCATCGACTCTTGTCCGGCCCGGCACAAGTGACAAGTGATTATCAAATTATTAAATAAAATCAGGTTTGTTCGGTTGTTCTTGCTAACTTGTCTTTGTGGTTGCTAATGCTTTAAGTCTGTCTCGATAGCTACTATTTATACATACCTTACTTTCAGATTTTCATTTTAATTTACCTTACTTGACTGCAAATAAGATTCCATTTTGCTGATAACAATCTAAACTGAAAGTTTCCACATTTGGTCTATTCCTATTCTGTTGTTGTAATTTGCTACAACATGTCCAATTTACTTCTACCTCTCTGTACTACATATCTTGTTGTCTACATTTTTAAAATACATCTTGTGTGATATTTGCACCTCACTTTAATTCAATAAGTATGAACTAATGATGGCTCATTGCTGTTTTAGTCCAACATGGAAGCTTTGAGGGCAGCACCTATTGCTGAAGGTGAGACAGGAGCTTCCAGTGTGCAGGTTGTGTCCCAGGCGCTCCCCAAGAACAGCTCAAACATTTTCCTGAAGAATGTTGGCATGAAACCAGTGGCATCCTCCAACTCAGCAGCATCAAATGAAAGCGAGCTTCGGGAACATCTAGCAGCTGAAGCTAGGGTTGCTGTACAGGGTGAAATTGAGGAGCTCAAGAAGAGAAGTGAAGAAGCTGAGCAAGCTGGCAGAGGTAAACCAAAAGGCAATGGAGGAGAACAATGCGCTGCTCAAGCGTATCTTGTCCCTTAACAACTCTTCTTCGACATGAGCGCTGCTGGTGGTTGGCATGACCAGAAAGTGTAGCTGCTGGTGGTTTTGTTTATGCAATCCTTATGTTTTGCTGGTCATTTTGTTTAGCACTTATGTTGGTAGTGATGAAATCCAGGGTTGGTGAACTGAGTTTAGTAATGTTGGTGAACTGAGTTTAGTTGCTGGTGAACTGAGTTTAGTGTTGATTAAGTTGTATGGTAATTGGAATCTTGGATCTGTTAGCTGCTGGTGATATAAATATTATTTGGATTTGGTGATGAAATCAGCATGGGCACCTATCTTTGAGAAAGTCGTCGATTCCGTGATGATTATATATTTTATTCTGTGATGATGTGATATGTTGTTCTGTGACGAAAATGAGCGTGACACGTGGCCTAACCACAGAACGCCACGTGGTACAATAAAAACTGACGTGGCAGTCCAGCCAGCGACATGTAGCAGTCCAGGCCACAGACACGTGGTAGTCCAGTCAGCCGCCACGTGGCCGTCCACGTCATCAGCCACGTGGCAGCCCACGTCATCCGACGTGGCGTCAACCGCCACGTGGCAGTCCGCGTCAGCAGCCACTCTGTCCATGTCAACTGCCACGTGGCGGTACAGTCAGCTGCCACCGTGGCAACGGCGTTTGGCAGCCTAACGGAGCGCCATGTTATGACGAAAACAAGGCCACATCAGTGACGAATACGATTCGTCATTGAATGAATTGCATTCAGTGACGAAAATGGTCGTTTCGTCACCGTAGTCAATCAATGACGCTCATTCCATGACGAAACTATTTTCGTCACAAGTTCATCACAAAACAACTTCGGTGACGATTTTGGAGCCTTTAGTGATAAAAGGAGGGCATCATTGATGAGCACTTCCCTAGTAGTGGGGTCTGGCTCTGTTTATATAGCCCGGTGGAATGAACATCAACCGTAGGATCAAACCAACTTAACGTAGGGCCAAGATGCATCCTCAAATGCGGTGGAGAAGTACACAGAAGATGACAGGTGGGTCCCACTGCAGGGGGCCAGGGCGGCATGGATGGTGGGGCCGGCCGGCCCCACCTAGCAGGTCCCCGGGCTCCGCTTCATTCTGGTGTCTTCTAGATCCTTCCTGATCCCTCTAGCGATATTTTCCATCACGGTTAAGTTTTGTGGCTTTTATGCACCTTAATCCTTGATTATGCACTTTCTGGATAACTCTTTGGAAAACAGACAATTCACCAAAACTCGTAAAAATGATTAGTAATAACCTCCTATTCTACGATATTGTTGTAATTTACAAGGAAGGTTAACGGTTAAAAGTAGACGTTATCTACCGTCAACAAAGTCCAAGTGCCCATTTGTTGGCATAGGTGTCTTGATGGGTTTAGCATTCTCCATGTCAAACTTCTTGAGCATATCTCTTGTGTATTTGGTTTGACATATGAATGTTCCTTCCTTCATTTGCTTGATTTGAAATCCGAGGAAGAAATTCAGCACACCCATCATGGACATCTCAAATCTCCTTGTCATTATCCTACTAAACTCTTCACAAAATACTTGATTAGTACTACCAAATATTATATCATCGACATATATTTGGCACACAAATATATCATCTTTAACCTTTCTTGTGAAAAGAGTAGCATCGGCTTTGCCTATTTCAAAGCCTTGCTTGAGCAAGAAATTCTTAAGGCATTCATACCATGATCTTGGTGCTTGCTTAAGCCCATAGAGCGCCTTATGGAGTTTATAGACATGGTTAGGATACTTAGGATCTTCAAATCCCGGTGGTTGTTCCACATAGACTAGTTCAGAGAGTGGTCCATTGAGAAAAGCACTCTTGACATCCATTTGATATAGCTTGAAGTTATGATGGACAGCAAAGGTTAGAAGTATCCTAATTACTTCAAGTCTTGTCATGGGTGCAAAGGTCTCTTCGAAGTCTAGCCCTTCAACTTGAGTGAATCCTTGAGCAACCAATCTTGCCTTGTTTCTTGTCACCACACCATGTTTATCTTGCTTATTTCGGAAGACCCACTTGGTGCCAATTACATTAGTCTTGGGTCTTTCCACCAACTCCCACACTTGATTTCTCTCAAAGTTGTTCAACTCCTCTTGCATAGCCATCACCCAATCCGCATCCTCAAGAGCTTGTTCTACCTTAAGGGGTTCCAGGGAGGAAACAAACGAGTAAAATTCAAAAAATTTGCTAAACGAGATCGAGTTGTTACCCCTCTTCTTATGCTTTCAAGAATATTGTCGACGGGATGATCTCTTTGCACACTTTGATGTACTCTAGGATGTGGTGGCCTGCTTGGTTGTTGATGTAGGGGTTGGTCATCATTATCAGCATCAGCTTGAGCTTTATTATCTTGAATTAGTTCATCCTCTTGCTGATCTCTACCCCAGTCCTCGGAATCTCCGCAATCTGGCTCGGAGCCTCTAGGATATGGAGCCTCCGTATCCTGACGCGAAACCTCTGGGTCCTATATGTGCACTGGATCTAAGGCAGCCGTAGGCCCTTGGAATGGTGTCGATGCTTGGAGTTCTGGAACCTCTTCTTCAGTAGCTTCGACTGGTCTAACATCACCAGTGGCCATATGCTTGATTGCTTCACAAGGTGGCTCTTCTTTACCTACAACATCTAAATCAACTTGCTCCACTTGAGAGCCATTAGATTCATCAAATGTCACGTCTACCGTGATTTCAGTTCTTCCGGTGGAAGTGTTGAAAACCTGATAGGCATGCTCGTTTAGACCATAACCAAGAAGAAAATCTTCATCAACTTTAAGTGCAAATTTAGAGCTTCGGGGCCTTTTGTTAAGAATGAAACATTTGCACCCAAATACTCTAAAATAAGACACTTTTGGCTTGTTACCAGTTAGGAGCTCATATGAAGTCTTCTTGTAGTACTTGTGAAGATATAGGCAGTTGATAGCATGACAAGCGGTGTTTATTACTTCGGCCCAATAGTTATCCGGAGTCTTGTATTCATCAAGCATTGTTCTTGCCATATCAATAAGTGTACGGTTCTTCCTTTCAACCACCCCATTTTGTTGAGGAGTATATGGAGCTAAAAATTCATGCTTGATGCCCTCATCATCAAGAAATTCTTCGACATTGGTGTTGCGGAATTCGGAACCATTATCACTTCTCACTTTCTTGATAGGTAGTCCGAACTCTCTTTGTGCTCTTCTAATGAAAGTCTTCACTTTCCCTTGCACTTCACTTTTGTCATACACAAAGAACACCCAAGTGAAGCGAGAATAATCATCAACAATAACAAGACCATATTTGTTACCGCCAATGCTAATGTAGGCAACCGATCTAAAGAGATCCATGTGTATGAGCTCCAAGGGGCTTGTAGTTGTGACGATGCTCTTTGGTGGGTGAGGTACACCTACTTGCTTTCCAGCTTGGCATGCCTTGCATATCCTATCTTTCTCAAACTGAACGTTCGTTAGTCCAAGGATGTGTTCCTCCTTTAGAAGTTTGGCCAAGTTCCTCATCCCAACATGAGCTAGTCGGTGATGCCATAACCAGTCCATGCTAGATTTTACCACTAAACAAGTCTCAAGCGTTGCTTTACTTTTGTTGAAATCAACTAGGTAAAGCTTGCCCTTCAAGCGACCCGTAAAAGCAATAGAGGAATCCTCCCTTCTAGTGGCGGTCACACCCTTATCCATAAAGTGACAATCATAGCCCATCTCACAAAGTTGTGAAACGGACAATAGATTGTAACTCAATGAATCAACATGTAATACATTAGAAATTGAATGTTCTTGAGTTATAGAGATTTTACCGACACCAAGCACTTCTCCTTTTGAATTATCCCCAAATACAATGTTTTTACTTGAGCCTTGCATTGGGGCATATGATGAGAACATACTCTTCTCTCTGGTCATATGATTTGTGCATCCACTATCAAACACCCAACTTGATCCACCGGAGGAGTATGCCTGCAAAACCAGTTTAGTTCCTTCTTTTAGGTCCCCAAATTGAATTGGGCCTTGAGTGTTAGCCATAAGAATCTTAGGTACCCATAAAGATCTCTTCACATATATATTAGGCTTATTTCCAACATACGTTGCAACAACTTTACCAAGATTGTTGCGTCTCAATACATAGCTAGAGAATGTGCTCTCTTGGGATGCATGGGTCTTGGCCTTGTGAGCGTATTTGTTCCTCTTAGGCATGATTGGATTCTCCTCAACCTACAGATGAGAGTTTGATGCCTTAGGTGCTTGCTGATTTGGTTGGGGTTGTGCCTTGATATTCTTGGTGCCATTGTTCTGCCAGACCCCGGAGCCTCCACGTCTTTGCCCGGAACCTCCGTGTCCCAGAGCCTTCATGTTATAGCGTGGAGCCTCCGCGGTCTACACAGGCTACACATCTCCAATGGTCTCCTTCTTCTCAAATCTGATGCAAGCCACTCCATTTATCATTTTTCTTTTGCCGGTCTTGCCACCCTTAGTGTGTCCAAGCCCATCCTTGATGAAAGGATGTCTTTCTTGGATGTACTTTGGCTTCTTGCTTGCATCATCCATGCATCCACTAGCTATGATATCATTGAGTCTTGAAATTTCCTTCTTCATAGCTTCCATATTAGCAAGGTTAGTAGCACAAGCATTTATGTCCATATTATAACATCTATCACATCCTTTGCTAGTGGATGCACTAGAGGTTTCCCTTGCCTTCGTAGGATGTGAGGTGCTCTCCCAAAGGATGCTATACTGCTCCTCAAGCTCCTTATTTCTTGTTTTGAGGACATTGTTCTTTTCTTGAAGAGCATTAAGGTCATCCTTTAGGGTAGCGTGGATTCTTTCCGCTTCATCAATTTCTAAGCGTAAAGCCTCCACCTCACTTCTTTCCGATGCAAGAGCTTCCTTGCTAGTAATGTAAAGCTTCTCTTGCTTAGCAAGTGTAGCTTGAGTTTTCTCTAGTTCATCCACTAACTTGAATATGAAGTTCTTAGATTTTTTATCCATTTTTTTACTAGATTGTTTATCTCATCATCACTAGATTTATCATCACTAGTGTCTATGTTTGATTCATCACTAGGTGGAGAAGAGGATTTGGATATAGAGTTAGGTTTTACCTTCTCTCCCTTGCCCATGAGACAAAAGAGTGTGGAGCTTTCCTCATCATCGGTCAAGTCGGTGAAGAGCTTTGGTGAAGAAGAATGAGTGCTGATGGCAATGGTTGCAACTTTCCTTTCTTCTTCTTCACTTGAGTTGCTAGCATTTGAATCCCACTCATGACCAATGTGGGCTTGCCCCGAGTAGTTCTTCTTATATTGGGCTTTGTCTTCTTTCTTGTAGGGCTTCTTCTTCTTGTTTTTCTTGTCCTCTTTGTTCTCATAAGGGCAATCAGCGATGAAATGCTCTGTGCTTCCGCAATTATAGCACTTTCTATTTTGCTTGTTGGGAAACCTTCTCTTTACAAACTTGTAACCTTCTCTTTTTAGTCCCTTCTTGTACTTTCTCATGAATAATGCAACATCACCAATCTCACCGGAAGACACCTCATCTTCATTCTCATCATTGCTTGAGTCACTTGATGAGGAATAATACTCAACTTTCTTTGGTCTTGATCTTGGCGGATTGCTTGAGGTAGAGGTTTTGCTTGACTTGTTGGCTTTGAGTGCCACATCTTTGATCTTCAAGTTCTCCATCTTTGTCTCTAGTTCTCCAAACTTTCTTCTTTGTTAAATCTCTATCTCCATGAGCTCATGAGTGAGTATCCTTCCAAGTACATCACTAGGAGTGAACTCTTCGAACCTCTTCTTCTCTCTAATCAAGGTTGCAAGGGTAGGGTTTCTTGGTGCAAATGCCTCCAACATCACTTTCACCACATGATGATCATCCAAGTCATCACCTCCCAAGCCTCTAATCTTACCAACTAACACCATCAATCTATCAAACATATCTTGAGGTCCTTCTCCATCCTTGATCATAAACCTATTGAGTTGAGCCATCAATAGGTCTATCTTGGACTTTCTTACTTTGCTAACCCCTTCATGTGCAAGATGAAGAGTATCCCAAATCTCCTTTGCAATCTCCAAGCCAATCACTTTGTTGTATTCCTCTAGACTCAATGCACTTAGAAGAACACTTGTTGCTCGAGCATTGAGGTGAATGTTGCGGAACTCCCTTGGTGTTGGATTTTCAGCGTCAACCGGATCATCAAAACCTACACACACAACATGCCAAAACTCCGGATGGAGTCCGATAAGGTATGCCTTCATCATGTGCTTCCACTTGGCAAAGTTAGTTCCATCAAATGGTGGTAACTTGCCCGCGGGTACATTGATGAGTGCGTTAGTAGGCATATTAAGAGATGCATAATCAAAGGATACACTTGCATAGGACTTCTTAGTTTTGGGCTTGAGTGATCGTCTTGGTAGCCTTTGAGCATAATACTCATCATCATCATCTCCATTCTCTGACTCGCTGCTTGGTTGTGGAGTTCGCACCTTCTTTCTTCCATTTCTTCTCTTCTTCTCCTTATCTTTATCTTTTTCCCTTTTCTTGTCATCTTTGGAGGATCCTTGATTCTCCTTTTCTTTTCCTTTTACTGCAAGATTGAGCTTTGGGAGTTGCTCAAGTCCCACAGTAGGTTCTTCCTCCTTTTCAGCCTCTGACTCTTCTCCACTTGGAACATCTTCGTATTGTTCCTCTGGGTCCTCATCTTGGGGTCTTTCTCTAGGACTTGCCATTTCCTCACACGGTTAAGTGCTTATCACGAGGAACCTCGCTCTGATACCAATTGAAAGGATCTAGCAAGTGGCCGAGAGGGAGGATGAATAGGCCTTTTTCTAAAATTTAATCAACTTTGAGCAAATTGTTAGAACGTGGAACCTCCGAAAAAGTATGCGGAGGTTTTGGGACGCAGAGCTTCCGTGAAAATGCCCGGAGCTTCTGTGATCAGAGTACAAAGTCGATCTACTGTGGAATATAGTGAATGAAAATCAGATCGAACGTAATACCAGCGTTCCTGGGAAGTATGTTGACCCTTCAGAACCAGTGGCTACACCTAGTCGTTGAAGAACTCGTAGATCAGGATCAAACCCTAGAAATCGATTTAAATAACAAGTAACAACAACAACAAGCACAATCACAAGAGACTCGATGATTTATCCCGTGGTTCAGCTCGCCACAAAGGCTTGCCTACATCCATGTTGTTGAGGTTAGCCACAAAGGCTATGGAGTCTCTTTCAACTCGCTCCTCTTCTCCAACTTATCACCAAGGCAATAGGCTAGAGGGTTTCACTAAGTCACAAAGGGCAATACAAACTTCCCGGTGCTCAGCCACAACAAACTGGGAGCTCCCGGGCGACCACTAGCCATCTAGGAGCCTAGCTCCAAGAGTAATGAACACACCAAGTGGCTGCGGCTTCACCAAGTGCACAAGAATAGAGGAGAATGATCTTCTCGAGCTTTCTCACACTCACTAGAGCCAAATCCCTCAAGGAATCACACAAATCTGAGCAAGGGAGTTGGATGCACCAAGAACAGAGAGAGGGAGAGCTTCAGGTCGCGAGAATGAGTGAATGAAGAAGATGACCGTTGGGGGAGAGAGAAGTATAAATACTTCCCTCTGCTCCCACGAAATGGTCTGGTCAGACAGACCCCAGAACTTCCGTGTTCACACATGGAAGATCCGCGACGCAGAGGTTACGTGGACGGAGCCTTGAGAGGTTACTGCGCAACCGGCCACGAAAAAGAGTTCAGCTCGGCTGGCTTTTTGTGGCTAGAATTATTTGAGTTGTGTTTGGTGTTTTGAACACTTGGTTCCACCTAGCACACTTTTAGTATCCCCCTTGATAGTACGACGTGACCTATAACTCAATTTCAAAATGTAAAATGAAATAAACTCTCTTGAAGCCTATTGCAAGCCATCCTTTGAGTTGGGGGTCTCCTCTAGTGTTTCTTTGCATCCACGATAAATGATTAGCTGTCAAACACTTAGAAAGGCCATTAGTCCTTTAATCATGCCGTCAACATCACCAAAACTCACTTAGGGCTTGATTGCACTTACAATGATGCTTATTACAAGGGTCAATTTCTCGTCCAGCTATACACCGACCGGCAGGATCCGGCAACTTTCGTGAAAGGACACATCACTTGGACTAAGATTCAGCGCGAGGACGCGCCAATCAGAGAAGGGAGTTCTTCTATCACACATCAAATGAAGACGGTGACAAATTATAAGATTGATGGGCCTAAGGAGGGACCCAAGGAGGACACAGCCGTGGATAGCGGGCCCTACGGCCCGCCCTAGAGAGGGGCGGTGTGGGGCGCCGTGAGTGGAGGGGGGTAGCGGCTGCCCTAGCCGCCGCCACCACCGCCATGCCGCTTGCCGGGCCGGGGGGCCGCGTGGCCGCTTCCCCGCCGTCATCGCCGCAAGTTATCTTTTATTATTAATTATTTGAAGAATTAAGATTAGAAAATCTGGAAAGTTCGTGTTCGATAAGAATTTTTCTATTAGAGTCCACTTATGACTATAAATATTAGGCCATTGTAATCGATGAGATCAAGTAGTAATTGGACGAAAGTCCTTTATTCCAATCTTTTCCGCCCTCGCGCCTTCTCCTTCCTCTCTCTCTCCCCCCACCGCACGCGCCGCCTCCCCTCCCCTAGCCGCCGCCGCCGAGTAGCCGCGCCACCGCCCCCCCTCCTCCTTCTCTCCTTCCTCTCCACTAAGTCCATCTACCCTCACCACCGCGTGTGTTACACAAGAGCATGGTAACGCGCTCCTTACCGAAATTATGCGAAGCACAAGAGCATGCTCGCATAAATTATGTATTTCTTGGACATGGCAGCGCCACATGCGAGCTGGCTGAATCATGCTAGTTGCACCTCTCTTTGTTACTGCTACCCGCGTCCCTAAAAATGATGCGATTTGAACTTTATTCTTAATTAAACATTATAAAATTTAAATTTAAATAGTATTGTAGAAAAATTATTTAACTCGACAAGATGTACTATGAAGTATATTTCATAGTGAATTTAAAAATATATGTTTAATATCATGAATATGGATAATTTTTATATAAAATTGATTAGGTGAGGCACCGATGTGCTAAATAAGTGTCGCTTGCTTTTTTAGAAACAACTGCCAGTAATTTTAATAAATAATAAATATTATTGATTAGTATCATAATTAGTATCATCGAAAAGATCTTTAGATCTAATTTTTTAATAAAATTATTTGAGGATATAAATATTACACGTATTTTTTATAAATTAAGTTAAACTTGTAGCACACATTCCACGGACGATACTTATTTAGAGAGATAGAATACTTTTTTAATGGAGCACTAATGCATGTACAGATGTGCTGGCTGGCCCAGTGCCACAGTCCAACAGAACATCTATGTCCATTTCCTGAACGACCAACATGGAGTCAGAAATGGCGATCAGCATGTAGGATTGATCGTACAGCTCAGGAGACACCTGCACCAGCGTCCAAACTTTTGATGTGATCTAACCTGAAACAATGCGACAGCCAGCAGTTGCCCTGGCGGGACAACACGTGTTCAATCATTGTCCACTTTCCGCGCGTCTGATCCGGTGATTCGCATGCCTCTTCGACAGATAGTGTAGAACAGTGTGATGATGTTCGATGTGATCTTATCTAATTTTCAGCTAGTAGTTATTATGTAACTAAAAAGACCATATGTCATTTATTTGAGTATTATATAATGGAGAATGATTGGAGAAATTAATCAACTCAATTACCATAAACCAGTTCTAGGTTTATATAGATTACATGGGGATGGGAACAAAGAGACTACAATACTTAATTAATATTCTAATATCCTCCGCAGTTGGAATGTCGATACTAGCCAAGAGTAGACATTCAAACTAGAGCGAAACTCCGTAAATATGGAGGTAAGAAGGCCTTTAGTGAACAAGTCCATAAAGTGGGAGGTAGATGGAACATGAAGCACACAAACTTCGCTGGTGGTAACCTTGTCTCAGACAAAATGAAGATCGATCTCAACATGTTTAGTGGGCTAATGTTGCACTAGATTTTGTTGAGAGATAAATAACGCTCACATTATAAAAAAAACCACAGTGGAACGCAGGGTATAAAAATGAAGCTTCTGAAGTAACTGTCGAAGCCATGATATTTGTCATAAACCAGTTGTGGGTTTATTTAGATTACATGGGGATAAAAAAGACAGGAAACAAAGAGACTACAATACTTAATATTCTAACACTATAAGAGTAACTCGGTTCGACTCTATATGATGAAACCTCACACCTAATTTCTCGTTGATAACAAGACTCATTGTTTTTTTTCAGGATGTGTTAGGGCTAGGATACGTGCATGTATCCATAAGAATGAGTGCACTATCAGTGTCGATGTCTGTACTACAATTAAAAACATTTGAATTTTAGTGGCACAATCACTACTTATATATCATAAAACATAAAAATAAAGAAGTATATATATATAAAAAGAAACAAAAAGGTCAAAAGCTAGAAAAACTATGTTTTCATCAGCCAAATAAAGTCCAAAAGTTTCAACCCAAACAAATTAACCTGTAGATCAAGGCAGCTGCCTAAACCCACCAGCAACAGGCCAAAAAGTGCATCTAGGCGACAGGCTCTACAAATTAGACTTGTCCATGCTCTACAGGTTTTGTAGCTCCACGAACAATATGATTATTATATAAGCCAATAACTACAAGAAGGTACGGTATAAGCAAAAATATGCAAGTGCTTAATAAAGGTTTTAATAGATGGGTGAAAATGAAGGGGACAGCTCTCATCATGTGTCTGTGCTATTTCCCTCTGATTAGTTGCAGTAGACATGGATGGACGTGCATGGTGTCGTCTAGCTAATCACCACTACATCATGTCCTATCACCAATCGAGACAATTATTAGCTTGTCAATCAACGGTAAAAGACATAAGGGCATTTTTAGTAAAAACAACAATTCAATTCAACCACCTCTTAGCTAATGACAGGATCTATTATATAAAGAATACTTAAACTTATAAGACAAAATAAGTATCATTAGATTGGTTATGAAATATATTTTCATAATAAATTTATTTCGAGACATAAATGCTAATACTTTTTGCTATAATTTAGTCAAAGTTGATACAGTTTGATTGGCAAGCTTTCTATAATTACATGTTTTTAAAAGAAGGGAGTACTATCCGTTTCTAATAGTTAGCTAACTAATTTTAGATCTCTACTAGATACTATTTTTCATATATATTTCCTATATTTTTTCTAATGACAATAAATTGATTTGTGTAAAATTCATAAATAGTCCTTGTGAAATTCCTACCTTCTAAAGGGCCCTTAGCTGAGAGCTATTAGCCACATAACTATTTGGTATAATATCTCTGTTAACAGAGCCAGACACAAGGACACTAGCCCTAGGTGAGAGAGAGAATAGTGGAGTTACTATTTGGTCCCATTTGCACACCGTACGCTGGCCAGTATCCACAAGGACACGACACACATGAACATGACGAGAAGGAAAGGCTGGATGGACGCCGCGGTGGCCCAAGCCATTCTGTTGGTGTTGGGTGGCGCCACCCCAACTCATGAAGAGATTGAACCGACTGACGTGCCCCAAAGGCGCCGGCGATCGACAAAGGCTGCCCAGGGCGATCTCTCTGGATTGCCCTCCGTCGTCGTCGTCCCCGGGTTCTCCAGCTCGCAGCTCGGTGGCCGCGCACAAGTGGCTGCGACGACCGGCCGGCTGCTAGCTGCTAGGGCCAGCCATATAGCTTAGCTTGGCCGGCATTGCCTTTGTTGCCGTCACTCGATGATAGATATGATGGCCAGGGCGACACACGTACGGCGGGCCGCCTGGAGTCTGGACGCGCGCTCTGTCACGTCCTTTCCTGCCTTGTACTCCATCCACGCCTTTCAAATCTCCATGGGCATAGTCCGTGACTCCATGTTTAAAGACTACCGCCACTAGAAAAAAAAAATCCCTATTAGAAATAGTATTTAGAGATATTCACCTCTAAAAATAAATTTGCACTTCTATATATTTAGGTGCCAGAATTTTAAGATGATTTCAGATAACACTCTTATACTATCGACTAGTACAAGTAAATTTTTACTTTTGTGATTTTTTTTGTCCTTATGTCATAATATATCAAGTTTTTGCCCTTGTCTAACTATAGAAACCATTGTAAATCATCTAATTGTCTTTGTGCCAACACAAATCAGTTCTTGTCAGGTTTATGGTTTTGTCAATGTTTTTTTGTTTTTTCTAATACTTTTGAGGATTTTAGGGGCATGTATGAATGCACCATGCATGATGATCCAGAGCCACGCTACACTCAAACACTTGGATCGGTAAGGATATGGAAATCTGCTACTCCTAGCCACAACACTTCGTAGCTGTTGTTGCCTAGATGTCTAGACTAAGCCAAAATTTGAGGAACTTTTCACGAGGGACCCTATCGCGACAAACGTATCTAGAGCTATTTTATCATCGTCGGTTTTTTGTGTTAGAACTTGCCCACTTAGGGCTCTGGGTTTAAACCCTCAACTTGATATGGGTACTTGTATTTTTCAGTATTAGGCGACGTGTCCGTCACAATGAGGAGTGATTGCGTTGATATCGGGATTTGCTGATCTAACTCAGTCCTTCGAAGATGCTCATAGAGATAAGATGTCCGTGCATATGCTCGTATAGGTGACTATGCATTGGTGTATGTAAACACATGCGTCTGTACAGGCGTCACAAAAAAAAATCACCATAGAGAGATAAACACGAACATAAATTAGGGTTTAGGAATAAAAAATAAAATTGAACTATGTTTTGATCGACTGAATATTTCCAATAAACCACGACCGACTAGATGGGAAAAAGGTTTTGCCCCGTCAGAAGTCGAACTATTCCAACTCAAAACCCTAGATTACTTTTGCGCACAAGTAATTAAAAGTCCAGCCTTTTACCAATTCTGATCGTCAACAACCTACAGCCGTCAACTCCGTTGGGAAATGAAAAGGAACTTGGATGATTCCGATTGATTATATATATGGTAATCACCATCAGGTATAAAAATTAAATTAAACGGTTCGTTCATCAGTGATCAGCTTGCCAAGTTGTCATATGCGTTATTGGCCACGAAATAAAGCTTAGGTAGCTAGCTTTCTGGCTATCAGTTGAGCTCCAAATAAATCACTCAAAGCTAAATTAGCCTCGTCCTTTTGATTATATACATTGTGGCCCACCAGGTTTGCCGCACAGGTGCATGCCATCCACTGGCAAATGCTAGTGAAAAAAAAGAGGACGCTAGATGATTTTCTCACCGAGCCTTCTCCTGGTTTTGATCGTCAACAACTGTCAGTCCGATCCGTTGGGCAAAAAGAACTTGGATGATCCCGGTTGATCATATATAGTATTCATCATCATCAGGCAAAAATAAATAAATAAATAAATAAAAAAAAAATAAACCGTTCATGTTCAGTGATCAGCTTGTCAAGTAGTCATGCTACGTTAACGCACTTCAGTATTGGCCACGAAATAAAGCATAGCTAGCTTAGCTTTCTGGCTGTCAGTTGAGCTCCAAATTAATAAAGAAATCACTCAAAGCTAGCAGGTGGCCCAATCATGGCGCGCTCGAGTCGATAGCTACTAGTCGCTGCGGGTGCGGAGCGGAGTGGTGGGGTGATGACCCAGCATCGCAACTTGCTGGCATCTGCTTGGCTCTGCCTTCGCTGCTCTCGCTCGAAGCCTCGAATAACCATACGTGCAAATAGGCATGCCTGGAAAGCGCGCGTAATGGCTTGGCTGCTGATCTCTCTCTCTCTCTCTCTCTCTCTCTCTCTCTCTCTCTCTCTGTGTGGCGGAGCCACGGAGGGGCCGGCAAACTTCAGCTGCAATTTGTTTCATTAGTTAGTGCTAAATATGTCTTAAGCTATCATTCTAGATAGATATTTGGCTACGACAGTTTTTTAGAGCATTTGGCTATGAATGTTTGCAATGCATGAAGAAGAATAGAACAATTAGGAACATACGAATTTTAAATATAGGAACAATATAGAAATTTCAAATTTAAAACACTGAAATAAAAAAGTTATGTACGTATTCCAAACAAGGTCTTAGTCGTGATTACTAGGAGTTCACCCATGCACGTCCTACCTAGTTCTGATATGAAAACGGGATCCACGTGTCTATGTCCGATACGAAGTCTTCGGAGCTCACACGTCTGATCACTAAGGTTATTAGTTTTGTTATTGTTTTCTGCAAATCGGGCAACTATAGGAACGGACAAAAATCATAACCCGGAGCAACACGCACGGGCATACAGCTAGTGTTATCAGAAGTTTCTACTATACTATATGTACATGGGCATATTTTTAATGTTATTACAAGTTTCTACTATACTATATGTCCGGTCCCCTCCATATCCAATTTGTTGCTCCACCCTCTCTCTCTCTCTCACTCACTCACTCACTCTGTCAGTCTGAATTTACAATTTCTGCAGTCTCGATCGATCTCTCGCAGTCTGGCTGCTCCCATGTCCACGTTTTCTTTCCTAGTGGATGTGCAGCAGTGCTCCCCTTTTGCTGCTGCTATATATCTGCGTGTGTGCGGTCGGTCAGTGGATGCAATGCAATGCAGTGCTTGGATTACAGATAGATGCGTAGTACGTGGATATAAAGATCGATCGTGTTCGTCCTCAGCCACTTCCAACTACTTCTAGCTCTCTGTCGTCGTCGCAGCAGTTTATTTTTCTCTCCTCCGACCATGCAGCCAGCTTTTGGTTGCATTGGCCTCCACTGCACCCTGGCTCCAGTGTGTGTTGTGTGCAGACGACAGACATCTATCAGGTTGCGCTCGCTCGATCGATCTCCTATCTAGTGCCAGTGCCGCTGCATTATTTCCACTGCACCCGGGGGTCTGCGTGCGTCTTTTACGTGTGTCACGCCGGAAGCAGGCTCAAATGGACTCCACTGTAGTGTCGCTTTTGCCGGGCGTCGTGCTCGTGCCCACCATGGGGCCATGGGGACGGCCGGCCGTGCCTCCAGCCTTTTTGGCGATCTTATCTTGAACCCGGCCAGTGCACACAATGCAAGGACGACGACGCTCATAGCTCCTCGGCCGTGTGTGTGTAGCCACACAGGCAGCCCACAGGCAGCCAGCGCCAGGCGAGGGCTAGCTAGCAGTGCAGCAGTATATAGTACTACTAGTACTATGCATATGCAGGAGTGAGCGAGCGAGTAGTACATGCCATGCACCACCATTGCACTGCACTACTGCAGTGCACTGCACCAAGTGGCCGACTGGCGATAAGGCCCGTTTTGACATGCCCTAGCTAGCACATGGGGGGGAAATCTTACCATGATCCCATTTCCGGACCGGACCCCGGAGCTGCAGCAACGACGTAGTATAGTACTACCTCTCGCTCCTAGCCGCAGCCACTCCCAAATGCAATGCGCCATTGTCGACCAACCGAGCGCAAACATGAAATGTCACGTCACGTCACGTCACATCACGTCGGAGAGCCGTGTAATACATCTTATTATTTTATGAGGCTGAAAAATCACAAGGACAGGCAGTATATGTAGCAGGGCCGGGCCCCACCACATACACACGAGGAGTACGTGGATTATATATATTGTCGTTCTAGTAGCAGATAGATTTTGGCACAATTTGTAAAGATCAAGCCGGATAAGCTCATCCTACTAGACCACTATCACTGTCGCACCCCTCTCACTTATTATGTCTGTCAAATAAATGCCATTTCAACTGCCCGGAGATGGAGAAGGAAGGGGCTGGTTGTGCATCTAACCTGCTGGTGATCGGACCGGAGATGATATATATTCTTCTTGCAAGTTGAATATGTATATATAGCGCCAAAATTGCAGGTAGCTGCAAGCTCGTATAGTAGCCATCGTCGTCGTCATGGTCACCGTGCAGTGTATAGCGTATGTAGCGCGCAAGTTGCAGGCTCTAACTCTCAAGTGGCACATCGATCGACAGCAACAGCGCGGCTTGGCGCATGCGTGCGATAACGAAAGGCACACGCCCGGCTGGCCGGCTTCACAATCGCTTGGCCTGGCTTTGCACTGGGGTAGCCATCGATCGGTGACTCAAGAGCAGGGTTTTTTTACCGACCATTTAATGGTAACCGCCGGGGGACCGGTTTCCGGCTGGGAGACCGGAGGTATAAATCGGTTAATTAAAAAAAAAATCGGCGAATTCAAATTCCAACACTAGATAGAAATATTGAAATTCCCTGGATACGGGAGCAAGCTTATAAAGGAAAGAATCTTGGTGAAAATACATGAAAATTCCGTTTGGTCATAAAAAATAAAAAAATATGATATAAAATTTTTTGACATGCCCTAGCTAGCACATGGGGGAAAATAAAATGATCCCATTTCCGGACCGGACCCCGGAGCTGCAGCAACGACGTAGTATAGTACTACCTTTCGCTCCTAGCCGCAGCCACGCCCAAATGCAATGCGCCATTGTCGACCAACCGAGCGCAAACATGAAATTTCAAGTCACGTCACGTCAGTTCAGAGCCGTGTAATACATCTTATTATTTTATGAGGCTGAAAAATCACAAGGACAGGCAGTATGTAGCAGGGTACGGGCCCCACCACATCCAATGATGTCAAAATGGATTATTATTATAAATAAAAAATGTTTAGTAAATAAATTTTAGAAAAAATTTTAAAAATACTTCCGGATAAGCTTTATAGACAGACCAATGATGTCGCAAATTTTTCAAATTTGTCTGTCAAATAAATTTTTCAACTTCCCGATTTAATGGGCCTTAATGGTTGTGCATCTAACCTTTTTTCGGACCGGAGATGATTTTTTTTTTTTCAAATTTCTAAACGTATAAATAAAAACTAAACGAACTCAAATTTGAAAAATTTTGACACCGTTGGATCATGGTCATCATGAACTATTTTTAGTAATTTTTCTAAAATTTTTTTCAAATTCAAATTTCAAATTTAAAAAGCAACAGCGCGGTTTGAACCATGCGTGCGATAACGAAAGGCACACGCCCGGCGGCCGGCTTCACAATCGCCAAACCTGGCTTTGCACTGGGGTAGCCAAATCGGTGACTCAAGAGGCCGTTGCTTGCCATCATCTTTGCACCCAATGCAATAAGCGCCCGGAAAGTGCTCCCGCGGCAACGCCACCATACCACTATATATACAAGCCGCCGGCTATGCTATGCACCAAGCTGCGGATCTCTAGACCGGTGACGACACATGAACGCGGTACGCCAAGCAAGCACGGCGATATGATTTATATAGTGGCTAGCTAATACTCTCCTAGATATATACTAAGTACCTCAGTCACATTTATTTGACGTTTTAGACACATTATTTTAACTTGTGTGAACTGGTTTCTGGGTTGTCTGGGAAGCAACCTGTAAGACGACCAAGGATCAAGAGGAGAGAGGTTCGGGCTTCAAAGGCTCACTGGCATTAAAACATAGAATACAACTCTTCTACTCAAATACTTAAGACAAATTCTACTAATGATCTACCTTGGGTGAACTTAACAACAAGTCCACAATCCCAACACCACTCCACCACATGCTAGAAACCCTGTTAGATCTTTTGAGTGGAAAGACATCCTTAAGCTCTCTCTCCTGACTTCAGATCTTTGGCAACTTGCCAGCTTTCCAAAGGAGATATTGTTATGTTCTAGAAGGACCTTTGGGACAGCACACACACACTCCAGAAGGTGCCCACACAGCTCTTCTCCTTAAATAAAAAAAAACCCAACTACTCCATCAGATATTTCTTGGAAAACCGTATCACTAGGACCTTCGAATATCCCCCTTCAGATCTTTTGCCGATCATGAATTGGAAAGTGCATACGTGTGTGTGTGTGTGTTTTTTTGACATATTAGTAACATTATTTTGTGTTACTATAGGGTATATATATATACTTGTCACACATTTCACATGTTCCATTTACGTGTTATAATATATAGTACCACTTTTGTAACATTAACTTTTGTGTTATTGTACTTGTTGCCACTAACACATTTTAAAAAAGAAACGCGTTTTGCATTACAACCCAGTTTATAACACATATATAGTTTCATGTTACTATGAATTTTTTTAACACATTAATGAATATATGCTATAAGTATGTGGTACTATATTTGTTTTGTAGTAGTGCCATACTCGGTCATATATACAAGGGGGTTGTATGCATTGGAGATCTGGAGACAACAATAAGAATATCTCACTTCCTTTGCGAGCCACATTATTGAATACGACTATCCGAGAGAGTAAATAAGTTGTTATTTCATAACTTCTATTTATTTCTCCATTGCGGCTACCCATGTCGTTATTAAAACAAGATGAAGCCAACTATTTTCGTTTCACCCTGTGCACTTAAAATGTTATAAAAAGATTCATAGTTGCAATTATGAAATATTTTTATGTGAATGGAGATTTAAAGTTACTACAATTTATACTCTACTGTATGTTGATATCAAATAGAGTAGGAAAAAGAAACATAGCCTAATATTAGAGTTTAAAAATAATCATTGAAAAAAAATCAAAAGATAGGAGATAGAGCGCAAAGAGAATGGCCACTCTATTCTTTGTGAAATTACAAAGAACCTCCATGAGAAAACAAAGAAATGTATGACTTATTATTATATATCCCTTCCTTTTGGAACCATTTATGTTTACAACCGATACGCCGCCGTTGGTCAGAGCCGAACACACACTGTAGTACATGTACTAGCATGTGTGTCGCTCTCAGGCATTTTCTAATCGTACTATTAGTGGTGTTACTATATATAGTTTATTCAGTGTCGCAGATTAGTCACAATCAGCAATCAGTTGAACTTTCAAAAAAAAAAAAAAGCAATCAGTTGAGTCCGGGGTCCGGGCCGTTGTTTAGCAGGTAGGGGGCTGGCTACTACTACTACTGCTAGTACTCCCTAGTAGGCAACTGATAGGAACAGCTGGGCGCAAAGAGCCGAAAACACGAAGGTACGCGTTTCTTTCTGTCAGATCATGCTCCGATTCATCAGTTGCCTGAGTGCAGTGCAGTGCAGACAAGAGCCCAAAGCAGCAGGGATCGTGAGACCGATCCATATGGAGCAGCACGCAGCTGCGAGCAGACAGTCGTTCAGATTCTCCCTGTCAGTTGACAGCGATGGGTGCGCAGACGACAGGGATGGATATGGCAGCAGCCACTAGTACTGTACAACCTGATGAACATGTACAACCTGGCTGTCATCGCTCCATGATTGAGCCCTAGCTTTGCCTTGTGATCCCATTGTCGCCATCAAATGAGGGCCGTGTGGCCGGAAAAGCAAGAAAGGGATCGACCGGGGCGGATGATGATGAGCAGCCGCCTCCGCTCTGCTGCTGCCAAAATAGGTCTAGTGTTATTTTATTTACTCTTTTTTTTTTTTGGTATTGGCGAGAAGAGAAGGACGTACGCACATCTGATAACACCAACACGTAGGCACACACACGCTTGCATTAGGATAAATAGAGAGTACTACTACACCACAATAATACATCATCTAGCTAGCTCTAGCTAGGCAGTACTACGACCTCTAAATTAACTAACATATATAACTAACATAACAGGCAGATATTACATGCAGCTAGCAGCTGGTAATAAGTTACATTACACTACACACAAAAAGCATCACGCTACAAAGTACAAACCGAGTGCTGGTGGTACTACGTACTGCCTCCACCAGCAGCTACCATCATACACATATCATCAGGAACTTACTGGAAGTCCACACCAGCAGCAGCATCCATCTCTAGAGCATGCATGTGGCACTTGCTTGGGCATTTTTTTTTTTTTTTACACATCTCATCTCGCCCGGGCCATGTTACGTTCTGCTAGAAGGTAGTAAGGTAAGGTAAGGTAGTAGTAGTAGAAGCTAGAAGCAACTCCGTCGTGCCCCCAGGTCACATGTCAGCCTCGTCATCGATCACACCGCGTGACGTGGCACCACCCTCGCCTCCAGCGGTGCAGCCATCTCACACGACAGCCTCAGCACTTCGGACAGGTCGACGCCGCCGCCGTCCGACTCATCCGCCGGCGGCAACCATTTGAACTCGTGTAGCAGGGTGGCCACCCAGAAGCCGACGGTGGCCACGGCGAGCGACTTCCCGGGGCAGCTCCGCCGGCCGGACCCGAACGGCGCGAGCCGGAGATCCGAGCCCATTATCGGGACGTCCTCCGCGGCCGCAGGGCCCACGAACCTCTCGGGCCTGAACTCCGTCGGCTCGGGCCACACGCTGGGGTCGTGGGTTATGGCCCACATGTTCACCATGGCGGTGGTGCCCGCGGGCACCAGGTACCCGCCGACGTGCACGTCCGACGTGGCGAGGCGGGCCCACGACAGCAGTGGGCCCGGCGGGTGCAGGCGCAGCACCTCCTTGATCACCGCCTGGAGGTACACGAGCGAGGCGGTGTCCGGCTCCGTCACGGCCCGGCCCGGCCCGACCACCCGGTCCAGCTCCTCATGGACCTTGCGCTGCACGCCCTGGTGCAGCACCAGGCGGGCCAGCACCCACTCGATCAGCACCGCCACCGTGTCCGTGCCTCGGAAGATCATCTCCTGCATGGCGAGCGAGCAGAAAGCATGGAGGTTAGAGAGCGAGCAGGGTCAGGTCAGATGGGTGCAACATGCCATGCGACGGACGACGGACGTACCCAGAGGACGGCGATCATGTCGGCGTCGGAGATCTTGTCGTCGCCGTCGAGGGAGAGGAGGACGTCGGTGAAGTCCATGACGGCGGCGCCATCGCCGCCGAGGCCGAGGCGCGCACGGCGGCGGTGCTCGTCGATGATGTTGCCGACGAAGCGGTTCACCCGCGGGACGAGCGCGGAGCACCTGGCCCGGGTCTTCTGCAGGTCGAAGCGGGCGAGCCACGGGAGGTGGTCGGACCAGTTGAGCTGCCCGAGGAGGTCGTACCCTTCGTCCACCAGGGCCTTGAGCTCCGCGGCCTCCTCGCCGTCGTCCGCCGCCGCCAGCAGGTCGTCGTACCGGCGGCCGAACACCGACCACATCACGTTGTGCAGCGACGCGCGCTTCAGGAACCGGCGCGCCACCACGGCGGCCTCGGCCGTCGTCGTGGCGGTCGACGTCACGGCGTCCACCATCTGGCGCGCGATGACGGCGCGCTGCGCGGCGGAGGCCGCGATCTGGCGCGGCGAGAAGAGGTGCGCGGACGCCACGCGGCGGAGCGCGCGCCAGTAGGCGCCGTGCGGGGCGAAGCCGATGGCGCGGTGGAAGAGGAGCCCGTACGCGGACTCCTTGATGGGGCGGTCGGCGAAGGCGGCGCTGGCGAGCAGCTCCCTCGCGACGTCGGGGTCGGCGGTGACCACCACCCGGGTCTCGCCGAGCGAGAACGCCATGAGCCGGCGCCGGCTGGGCTGCCTCCCGGCCGCCGCCGCGAGCTTGCGGTGCGCGAGGCCGGTCATGAGGTCCATGCTGCCGAGCACGGGCAGGCCCCGGGGACCCGGGATGACGGCGGCGGCGGGGCGATGCCCAGGCCGGCGCGACGCGTCCACCGGTACCACCCCCCAGGCGGGGCCGCCTGGGGACGCCCAGTGCAGGAGCGCCGTGACGACGCAGGCGGCGACAAAGACCGCGGCGAAGCCGAGCAGGCGGTGAGGGTCGCCGCATTTGGCGGCCAGCGAGAGGTACAGCAGCCAGCCGCAGTCCTCGGTCGGCGGCGCCATAGCTAGCTAACTGACCTTTTCTGGGATTGGATGCACGCACTAGCTACTTACTTACTCGACTCGATCACTCGAGCAGAGAGCAGGATGAGGTAGTCGTTTCCTTCGTTCTCGTGTGGAAGTGGGAAGAAGACGACCAGAACGAGCGAGAGGGGCGGCTTGTTCAAGTCTTGGAGGACTGGAAATGGAGGCCCCTTGAATTTATAGCTGCGGCGAGGAGGAGGCGGTGGCAGAAGAGAGCGCAGAGACGTTGACGCCGCCGTGTGTGCTTATAGCTCCTAAAAGTATAGTTAGTATAATTGACTAAACACACAGACAAGGGGATGATTGTTTTTAAGGCAATAATGGCGGGAGCAAGCTTACTATACTGATATACTGTTACTAGCTTAGAGAGTGACGACGACGGCCGGCGCCTCCGTAGCGACGGACAGGGCGTTGATATTTCTACCGCCGGGCCGGAGTGGTGGTGCTTTGCTTGGTGCGGTGGCCATCAGGCAACAAGGAGGAGGTCAAGGCCAAGGGGTGCACGGCATGTGGGACGACATGGGGGGCGCGTGGAGCCTGCGAGCTCTGCCGGGACCCAAGGCGGTGTCGCCGCACGTGGCCGGCGTGCCCCGGCGAGGTTCATCGGTTGGTAAACAAAGTAAAGTGAGGTGGACGGCGGACGGGCACCTGATCCTGCTGCTACTTCTCCTGCCACGGAGTAGAGCATAATTATAGGGATTTTTTATAAAATTAATTAGCAGCTAAAATTAGAGTATGTTTGAATCATTATTGGAACTGAAAACCAGCAGCTAAAATCGGTACTAATACTAATAGACTGTGACGGTAGACGCTCCCACAAACTAGTCGGACCCCACAAGGGCACACTGCGCCATAGACGCCGCCACCGGCAGCAAGTTCACTTGCACCACTGGTGACTGACAAAGTTCATACTCAATGGCTTGGATTTCCTAGACATGAGCCTCATGAACAGTAAATTTTGAAAGCACCTTAGACTCTGCTTTTGGCTTTCTTTTGAAATAGTGAGAATAGGGAGATGTTTCAAAGTTGTTTCAAGGGAGATAGATGTATACTTGTTTATACCAAAGTTTATAGCATTTTTTTAAGACCACAACCCACAACTTTTTCACTGCCCATTGCTCACTGGAGCTTTTTTCCCAAAACTCGAAGTCAAAAGCCTTGAAGCTATAGCTCAAAGGCCCTTAAACTTTTGTAGCAAGTTGGAGATTAAAGCCAATACCTCCGGTGCAGTTTTTGTTGAAATATCTAAAGTTTGATCAAAAATATGTAGATAAAAATAAATGTAATGTTTATGACAACAAATAGGTATATCATGAAAATATATCTTATAATAAATTTAATTTTAATTAATTGTACTATTTTTTGTTGAAGTATCTAAAGTAAATATTGATATTTTTTTATAGTTATAGAAAATATATCAAACTTTAATATATTTTTTTATTTGTTTCAGAAAAAATATATTTTATTTGATACTACGTTAGAATTCTTTTCTGAATGGATGAAGTACCGTCTTAACGTGTCTGGGTAAACGCCTTTTTATATTGATCATGCATGACTGTTTGTTTTCTTGGTTTCAAATATAGTCTTTATAGCATACGCAAAACTGATGAAATTGTGACACAAGGGAGCAGATAATGATAACAATAACAATAACAATATAGGTGTCAACTATGTCAGCAGTCAGTGTGCTAACAGTGTATGGACCTGCATGCTCGCTCTGATCGTGATGATGTTTTCCTAACTAGTTCAACCAATGTTACAATCGAACTAACTAACGAACACCACTATCAACCTATCACGGAAATGACAAGCTTTTTTTCCCAAAAGATCTGCAAGAGATTTGCCAATTTATATTAACAAAAGAAAACAGAGAAAAACAATAATGAATACAAGTTATTACAGGTCTCCTTCCAAAGGGTAGTTACACAACTGAGCACAACCCATCGCATACATGGAAAAAGAGACAAATGGTGAGCAACCTCCCTGACTAGAGGAACTCGATCAACCGAACATGAATGATGTGTACCAACTAATCTTCTTAAAAACAGCTAGAAAGTAAAAACAACCCAAGATGTAGCACCTTGGGACAAAACTTAAGACCGAAACATCTAGCCATTGGGACAAAGGTTGATCAGCATTCCATCTCTCTACCCTAGGGGGGGTAGGGTGATCCATTCGCCAGCATCTTGGCATCCCATAAGTTAGAAGCATCGAAAAACTCATTAGTGCCCTAATAAACATGAGTATATGACGTGAGATAAGTATTCCCATTGGACGTATGCTACTCCTCTAATTCCCTATGAACAAAAAACGTTGATCTACTTGTTGAATAGAAAATCCTAGGACAAACATGTTGTCTAATTAATAGTTTTCATGTAGTGTTTTCTTTGACTTATATGGTAAATTTTACATACACATATGAAGTATGTCTATAATATATATTATGGGCCCCTCGGCGCCTTCTTGAGTTTGCCCTAGACATCATGATAATAATGTAATTATTAGTTTTGAAAAATAAATGGAACATCAAAGTTAATACTCTATTCGATTTTAAATGCCTAAGCACACAACATGGTCTCCAAAATGACATTTTGATTTGCATTTTTTATGAAAAACAATTTAAAATAAAATAATCACATATTATGAAAGTGTTTTCCATGAAGAAAGTGTTTCATAAGCCACATGTTTGACTCCACTTATCTTTTCATGTACTGGTTGTCCTCTAATTGTCTTTCTCAATTCTGGCAAGATTAGAGTTAGTATTTTTGAAACTATGGGTGTGTTTGATTCTCCGCCAAACTTTACCAAGAATGCGGCTGCCATATAGAAAGTTGTTCTTTGGTTTCTGCATAAGTTGAGGAAGCCACATAACTTTTCAATTTATTTATATAATAATCTACAGCTTAAACATGGCAGTCTTTTTCCTCTACCACATACTTCGGCATGCCCCCAACCTGGCATGGCTAGCAACAGTGGGGAATCAAACACCCCTATATATAGGATGGGTGGGTGTGAGGGGTTGGAGTTGGTAGTTAAAAGAAACCCCATCGGTAGATGGTGGTCTAGTGATAGTTACGCAAGGGTGGTGTGCAAGGATTCATGTGCCTATCACAATTGGCAGAATAATGCTAGCTGAGTAGTGCCAGCGTGATAGTGTCAAACATGTTGTGTTTGAACATTTAGCCTTGACCATTGTGGAGGACATATGGAAAGAGGCTGATGATAGTAGTTGAGGTTTACCATTTACTAGATTTATTTAGTTGCCAAAAGTTTAATTGTCACGAGACATGCTAAGAAAATAGTAATCCCAGAAATTCTATAAAAAAGCATAAACATCTTACCTTTGATTGGGTAGACTCCAGTCATCATCGCCAATAATAGCCCTTGGCTCTATAATAATTCAAAAAACTGTACACTTCTTCAAATGATCATATTTTGACTGTAACATTATGGGTATGGCAAACCAATATTAGTAGTTTAGTTCTCTATAAATACTCTTTTTATTATAAATCAGTACTACAAGAAAATTCAACATTTTAAGTCCCATGGTGCGAGCTTGAGTGACTGGTTATGCCAAGTAACTAGACTAGTGGAGCTAGCCTAGGTCCTAGAATCCATCTTAATATTAATATATAAAATTTAATAGGAAATTTTGAATAAAAGTATAGTAAACACTAAAGTTTGAACTTAACAAAGTGGATATAAAAATCAAAACGACTAACTATTAAAAAGTTGAAATCCAAAAATTATAGAGATAGATTATAACATGAGTACGGGTATATAGATATATGTGTCCTCTCTTAATTATTTTGCATCCAAATGCGCATAGGGCCGACACATCAAATGAGATTGCCTAGAACATATTATTCTCTCTTCAGGGTGTATCTCTCTCTTTCCATATTTGAATACCATATCCGTCACTATTACTAACGAAATAAGGTTTCTCCTACTCTCTCCTTTTAAGTGTCACATTGGTTTGTCCTAATAAGTCAAACATGTATATCTTTGATCATTGATTTAGAAAAAATTATATAGCTTATATGTTACAATATTTATATTTATAGATTTATTATGATAAATACTATTATAATATATAATTCATATATTATGAAACTCTAAGAATTTTTTAAAATAGTAGGTCAAAGATTGCAATGTTTAACTTAGGACAAACTAAATGTGACACTTGAAAAAACAACAGAGGAAACAGCCCGCCCGGCCAAACGGTGGTCAAGAAGACCAAACAGCACAAACCGGCCGGTTGGTGCTCCAAAAGTTGTCTTTGTACCATGTCCTAGTACTTTACCCTCAAGTAGCAAGTAGCAACAACCCCGATAATAATGAGCATATGTGTATCGAGACTTTCTAGCTAGCATAAAATATATATTGTTCTGGCTCGATCGACCCCGGCCGTACTGGTTCTGAAGAACTTTCGTCGGACTATGACTGCTCTGAGCATGCAGACACAGGTGGTTTCTGACGAATTAAAAACCGCTAGTCATCTTACCACCATCAATGCAAGTATGTCTCAAGTTTATTGCATCGTCACTGTCATGGCGCAATGCAAGAGCTCTGCCATCCAATCAATTAAGAAGAGATTCAAGATACAATACAAACACAATTTAGCAAGGAAAGCCCTAGCTTCTATGTTGCTCGATGTCGTCTTTGGTGCGAGTGGTCACCTGTGATATAACAAACTCTCATTTTAGAAATTTCCTGGCAATTACTCCCTCCTGATCTAGAAAAGCCACAACGACTTATTAGAGTGGAGGAGAGAGCACTAGCTAATAGCTAGGCTGGTGGCTGATTACCTTTCATTCGAGAAACAATGCAATGATTCTTTTAAAGCCACTTGCATATATATATGTCGTGTAGATGCATGATTAACTGTGAACGAAGAGAGCATGGGAATTATGAGAATATTTCTGCTGGTTTCTGCTAGGGATTAGAGGAGTGGATGGATAACTATAGAGACTCTTTCAGCTCCAGCTTGATTGAAGCTTGTTTCATCACAAAGAATCAACTGGCCAAATTGCTACCTAATCTAAAATTTCAACAATGACCTGTCTCGCGGTCGTAGCTTTAGAAGTCAGACGATCGAAGTCAGACGAACGATGAGCATATTATATATTAATATCTTCCTTGTATAATTCGTCTATGTATTATATCCAGTCCTAAACTTTTGTTGTGGCCAGGAACACATCAAGGCTACGAAACGTGTTAATTAAGCTTGTATAATTAAAAAAGAGTCAAGCACGACTAAGCTCAAGGGGACAATAAGTCACGCTATAGATTTAAGGAAACACAAATCAGTCTGAAGGAGCAGTAAGAGAAGTGGAATTTCATTGGATCAGAACGATCCAATTAGTCTGCAACGTGTGTGTGGCCACCCACAAGATTCTGCAGATCTCTCTGCATAGTCCATAGGATATGCTGCTTCCATGTTCTTTCCTTTTAATGTCAAGCTGGTACCACGCACTCTCCATCGTTCTTTGAATCCAAAAAAAAAAAACATCATACATGTGTCAACTGTGAACATTCGTTGTCAGGCCTCTGTTCTTTCGGCTAGCTGCCTAGCTCCAACAAATAATTAATTTCTATGAGTAGCTTGTAGCTAGGGGTGATGTGAGCATGGTGTGCTTTTCAGTGTGTGTGCATCTCCACTATACTCTACTAATAAACATTATTTCATCATTGTTGTCAATCAAACAACCCTAACAACAATGAACGAGATGCCGTACCAGTAAGCAATAAATCTGAACGCATGCGTACGCTTCTGAGGTCCATCCACAGAGCCAATTCTTGGAGCCGACTGAGCAAAGGAGCCAGCAACAAGAGGCGGATCGGAGGATATATGCATGCATGTCCAAGTTACATGTATATATGGATCGATGGATGCTTTTTATTTCCATTTTTGGGTCCAAGTGAACCGCATCCCTTGATCACAGCAAGCAACATATACCTACTGTAATAAGCAAGATACATGCACGCACCGTCCTAGAGAGTAGAGAGTACATGTACATACATCTGCACCATCAGCTAAACTTTCCCGCGATGCTGAGATGATTGGTTCTGGTTATGGAACCTGTCTATATCCATGTTGAAATCTTGGACTCAACAAAAACACTCCACATTTATTTATGACATCTTTTTTATTGTATTGTAGGTCCCTCGACAATGAGATGGTTATGGCGACTTTATCAATATCTTAATAGGTTTGGTCTCTCGTAAGCTCTGCAAGAGCTTAGGGGGTAAGCACTCGTAAGGTTAGGGTTTATCCAAGTGAGCGTTTGTACCTGTATTTTCTATGACAAAAATACCATATGCATATGACACCAATTTAAGAATATGTTTGGATACAAGGGCTAATCACTAGCTATCTAAAAATTAGTCTAAATTAGCTCTAGTATATCTAAATAGGTGAGCTAAGTTTTTAGACAAGTCTTCTGTCAGTTTAGTTAGCTTGCTAGCCAACCTTAGCTAATTTTTAGCCCAAACTGGTAACTAGTCCTAACTCATGGAATAGATATGGTAATAACTCGCCAAAGTACATCACCGCATGATGATTTGGATCTTCCGCGCGCGCGGTGAAGAAACAAACGGCGACAACACGAGCCCCCTCGTGCAACACACATATACGACGACAGCCCGAGTTTGACCGATTTGGCCGGCCGTGCGCGCCATGCATGCATGGCCTGTGCTCCGTCCATCGTCGTCGGCTGGGCTTAACCACGCGACGGGCTCTCCTGATGACCTCTCGCCCTGCTTGCTTAGTTGACTATTGATCGGTGACCTCCATGGGTCCAATGCAAAACTCCAAACCTTCGTCCTGAGTAGGAACTGACGTTGAGAAACTGTTAAGGTTTGGAACAGCCGAGACCGAGTCCAACATCATCATGCCTCTTATACAATATGGTTCCAACAACCGTATGAAGCGTTATATTGACTATGCATATTGATATTGATTATAATAAAGAGGTAAATTTTCAGTCCATTATTTTTGGTCCATCCATTTTTTTTCGTCCACCTCTCCATAACTAACTTCTTTCAAATATTCTATAACTTTCCTAATATATATGTAATAGACACGAGCCTGAAGAATAGAGATATATAAGTTGTAGCCTTGTCAATCTTTAAATTAGAGTTCTAGATAGAGAGTTCTAGATATAGATATCTGTGACGAGGCAGAGTCCATAAAAGTTTAACATGATGTATGTGTATTTTTTATGCTTTTTTATTTTCTTCTATGTATTCTTATCCGATATTTCATAGGCAGGCCCTTTTTTTTTTTCAAAAAACCGGTGCACGTTTGAGTTGGCCGTTCACGTGAATACTTAAAAGAGAGTTCAAAGTCTAAATATAATAACCGAATAAAAGGAATAAATCATAACATTTTTATTTGTTTTTTATTCTCCCATAATTTCTTTTTTCCCCAACTCAATTATAGACTTTTTTTTTGCTCTTGTCCCATACGGACTGTGAGGCAAAATCACGTTCTTTATTTTTTTTCTCCGCAAAACTCCTATCCAACTGTTGTGCCTTTTCCATGATAACACAACAAAAGAGACAATTGGCCATAGGCACTTACACAAAAAAAAAAAAATGTCATCTGCATTGACCCAGCGCAGCTTGCAGGTGCTCAACGACATGGATGGCTGTGCTGTTGACTGCGCAGCGGGAGTAGGTGGACGACATCGAGGGCAACGTCGGTCGTGCTAGGCCCTTCCTCGACCATGGACACGAATAGCTGCATGTGGTTTGTTCGGCACGTCACGCGGGCTGGTGACACCGACGACTCCTCCTTGTGCCGAGGTTGCAGTGGCGAAGGACAGCTCCTCCCGCATCAAGCTCGCGGCGGTGCAAGTGACTCCTACCCACAAGGGATCGGAGCTCAAAACGATGACGATAGTGCAGAAGACGGAGCCAGCAACGGGGGCACGAACGGAGCTCGAAGGGAGGGGCCAAGGTGGAGGGCTCGTGTGGAGAGGGTTGGAGGTGGCATGCCTGTGCGGTGAGCTGCGTGCGATAAGGCGGAGCAGAAGTGGAGTTGCCGGGGCATGGGAGGCCAGTCGCAATCACCTGATGTTGATTTTTTTTCTCCCATTGCAACGCACGGGCATATTTGCTAGTATTGATTATTATTGGCAATGACCGAAAAAAGGAAAATATTAGCAAGGGAAATTCCTTCACGACCAAAAGAGGTGGTCATGCACCTCCATGAGCCACAACCAAGGGTGGGCGCGTGGACTACTAGGAATCAGACATGCCTTCCGAGGCCGGCAAGGCATCATGGATTGGTGACAACAAGTACCATAACTGCCACTTTTCCAACCGCACATTTGGTTAAGCAAGGGGCCTCATTTGTAAACAATGGTGATGGAGTGTCACCAAGAGTGATCGATGGGTGATGGGGGCATGCAGATGGAAAATCAAAGGATCTTCCAAGGTGATAGTGCATTATGCTCCCCAATATCCGCCACAAAACAGGGCAACAGGACAACAGATCATCATCATAAAGATCAAGCTCATCAGCAAAGAGAAGTACAAAACCTCCAATGCAATCTATAACTAAACTACAATCAATGGAAGGTCATCTGGCAGTGAGGCCGATAGGACGGCCGATGAGTTACCCATAGAAAAAAAATTGTAGAACTTCTAGTTCTTTCTTTCTTTCTTTCTTTCTTTCTTGTTAACTTTTCTATTTTTAATATACACTTGTCTGTTCTAAATTACAATTTTGTGGTACACATATATACTTCCTCCATCCCAAATTATGGCATTCCAAGTTTTTGAAAGTTTGACCAAGTTTATGTAATAAAATAATAACACTTATGACATCAACTAAGTATTATTAGATTCTTTATTACATTGTATGCCTATTTGATGTTATAAATCTTTATGATTTATTTTATAATTTTAGTCAAACTTAAAAAATTGACTCTCCAAGATTCTTAGAATGCCTTACAATTTGGGATAGAGGGAGTAGTTTTTACTATGTACTATACACTAGTACACAGAGCATTTGTGTTGACGGTGGGGTTTCATTTGTACAGGCGGTTTTAGTTGACACACGCCTCTGCAAATCGACCATCGTTTCCCAGCCTTAGAACCGCCAGTGGAAAAGTAATATCACTGGCGGTTCATTATACCAACCGCCAGTATAAATGGTGACATTTACACAGGCGGTTTGGATAAGAAACCGCCCGATGATATTGACCATTATCACTGGGGGTTGCTATATCGGCCGCTGTGAAAACAGGGGGCCATTTTCACAAAGCGGTTGCCTTATATCAACCGCCTGTGCTGATATTCTTCTATATATACCCCCTTCTTCCTCCTCTCCAGCTCCAACAGAACTGTAGCCCGAGCACAGTGCCATGGCTGGAGCTTTGGAGGTCCAGATTTGAGCCAATACAAGGGGAGAGGTTTTGATCCTGATTTCTTTGGAGGAGGTAGCTAAAAAAGGTTAGTTTATGTGTTTCTTGCCTCATTTCCTTCTTTTTCCTCAATCCCCATCACTTTAGAGATCTAGGGTTTCACCTCAAGAGAGAGAAGAGTAGCTAAGTTTTTTTTTAATTATTCTAGTCACTTTTTATTTAGGGGTTCACCCTTTGTAGCTATGGTTTATCTTTTTTAGTTTTATTAGCTACTCTTAATTAATTATTTAGTGTTATTTAATTATATTTAGTTTAATTAGCTATTAGTGATGCTTTTAGCTAGGTTCTTATTAATTAATCTAGTTTTAGTTATTTTGAATTTTTCTAGATCTTGAGGCTTTAAATTAGTTTTTGTTTAATTATTTAGTTATGTTTCATTAAATTAAGTAGTGGTGAGGCTTTTATTAGGGTTGTAGTCTTGTTTTAAATTTTCTAGTTTCATCTAAGAAATTGATGCTTTAACTATTTAGTTATGTTTATTTATATTTAGTTTAATTAGCTAGTAGTGATGCTTTTAGCTAGGTTCTTAGTAATTAATTAATCTAGTTTTAGTTATTTGAAATTTTTCTAGATCTTGAGTCTTTGAATTAGTTATTGTTTAATTATTTAGTTATGTTTTATTAAATTAAGTAGTGGTGTGGCTTTTATTAGGGTTGTAGTTACTAGTCTTGCTTTAATTTTTTTGGTTTCATCTAAGAAATTGATGCTTTAATTATTTAGTTATGTTTATTTATATTTAGTTTAATTAGCTAGTAGTGATGCTTTTAGCTAGGTTCTTATTAATTAATCTAGTTTTAGTTATTTTAAATTTTTCTAGATCTTGAGGCTTTGAATTAGTTTTTGTTTAATTATTTAGTTATGTTTCGTTAAATTAAGTAGTGGTGAGGCTTTGTAGTGTTTACAATATATAAATCTACTAAACTTTTTAATAGATAACGATGGATAGAGCATTCTGGATGTATAACTTAGAAAGAGTAGATCCATCATACATACCTGAGGTTCAGAAGTTTATCGATGCTGCTAAAGACCATGCTTTGAGAACACAGAAGAAACACATATATTGTCCTTGCTCAGATTGCAAAAATATTGTTGTTTTTAAAGACACAAAACCAATCTTAAATCATTTGGTCTGCCGAGGATTTATAGAAGATTACTTGATTTGGACAAAGCATGGAGAGGGTAGCTCTGTGGCGTATACAGTTGGAGACCCTGCGAACCTCAGAGTGAATGGCCCAGATATGTTTGTTGATGATATTAGCCAGTTCCTACATGGGACACATCACCATTGTCCCCAGCAGAGTGAATATGTTGTGCCTGATGTTCATGATGATGTGAATGTTGGAGGAACCGAGGACAACAGAACTCAAATGATGGATGAAGATGCGGAATTGATGGCTGCACTATTGCGTCATCATACGGATCCATCAATGTTCTTCATGAAAGGTATGGAGGCCTTGGAGAAGGCAGCAGCATAGCCATTGTATGATGAGACTAAAGGTTGTACCAAAGAGTTCACAATATTACGGTCTATGCTTAAACTGTTGATGTTGAAAGCTAGATATGGATGGTCCGATGCCAGCTTCGATGCATTATTGAGTACTCTCAGAGATATGCTTCCAAAGGAGAATAAAGTGCCTGCTAACACGTACTATGCAAAGAAGCTAATCAGTCCGCTTACTATGAGTGTCCAGAAGATCCACGCGTGCAGAAATCACTGTATCCTATATCGAGGTGATTACAAAGACTTGGACAACTGTCCAAATTGTGGTGCAAGTCGGTACAAGACAAAAAAAAAGACTATCTACAAGAAGAGAATGCAGCTTTCATTTCTAAAGGGAAAAATGGAAAGAAGACTCAACAGAGTTCAAAACCCTGCACCAAAGAAAATAAAGAAGAAGACTACTACGCACAGAGAAGGGTTCCCGCTATGGTCATGTGGTACCTTCCAGTAGTAGATCGGTTGAGGTGTTTGTTCGCAAACCCTGAGGATGCAGAGCTTATGACTTGGCATGCTTCTGATAAGCACAAAGTAGATGGAAAGCTTCGACATCCTGCAGATGGCAAGCAATGGTAAAAATTCAATGAGGACCACCCAGAATTTGCCAAGGAGACAAGAAATATCAGGTTCGCACTGTGTACCGATGGAATGAATCCCTTTGCTGAAAGGAGCAGTAAGCATAGCATATGGCCGGTGATCCTCACCATCTACAATCTCCCTCCTCACTTGCTACAAAAGCGAAAATACCTTTTGCTCACCATTCTTATTTCTGGACCTACACAACCTGGTGTTGACATGGATGTATTTTTAGAACCATTAATGGAGGAAATGAGAATATTATGGGATACGGGTGTCGCCATGTTGGACGAATACCGGAAAGAGTCATTCACACTAAGAGCAATTATTTTTGTTACGATCAACGATTACCCTGCTCTCTTTGTATTGTCAGGACAGTTCAAGGGCAAGGTTGGTTGTATAGTATGCTTGGATGAAACCTTTTATATGTCCCTCAATGCATCCAACAAGATAGTGTACATGAGACATAGGCGTTTCTTATCAAAAGGTCATAGGTACCGCTTACGAAAGATGGATAGGTACTTTGACAATCATGATGAACTAAGGTCCACTGCTCCATCAGGTAATAGTAAAGGTCACAGAGTATATGAGATAGTTAAGAACATCAAGTTTGTATTTGGTAAGAAGACAAAAGATAGAAAAGTAAGAAAGGATGTAAAGCCAACTGCTGGGGCTACATTCAAGAAGATGTCAATTTTCTTTAAGTATTTGCCATATTGGAAAGAGCTTGACGTACGGCACGCGGTTGATGGTATGCACATTCGAAGAATGTGTTTGAAAGCATAATGGGTACCTTGCTAGACATAAAGGGCAAGACAAAGGAAAGGATTGAGTTCACGTCGGGACTGGGTCAATTTGAAGATAAAACCTGAACTTCATCCCAGATTACTAGATAATGGAAAGTACCACCTCCCAAAGAAAAGCTACAACTTGAGCACGGATGAGAAACATGCCATGTGTGTGTGGTTGAAGAAATTAAAAGTTCCAAATGGATTCTGCTCCAATATTAAGAGCATTGTGTCAATGAAGGACCTTACACTCACCAACTATAACTCTCATGATTGCCATGTGATGCTGACAACTTTCCTCCCTATTGTCATCGGGGCTATAAGTCCGGTGTTCTTAAAGATGGCAATCACACGGTTGTGTTTCTTTTTTTGACGAGATATCACGTAAGGTAATTGATCAAGAGCGGTTGGAGTCTCTTCAGAATTTTCCGCAAGTGGAGACATTGTCACAACTTGAGATGTGTTTCCCGCTATCTTTCTTTGATATAATGGTACACTTTGTCGTGCATTTGGTGCCACAAATACAGGCATTGGGTCCCATGTATTTGCATGAGATGTGGACATATGAGCGTTTCATGTCAATTCTTAATGGGTACGTAGCCACTCGTGCTCGCCCTGAGGCATCTATAATAGAGGGATATACTACCGAAGAGGCAATTGAGTCCGGTAGTCCATTCTGCAACACTTGCCTGAAAGACCAAATTGCAATAGGTTTGCCTCCATCTCGACATGAGGGTAGACTATATGGGTGTGGGAGGATGGGTCGAAAATCATTCATCCCGTCAGACTACAATATTGTCCTCGAGGCGCATCATAGCATCCTACATCAGCTCTCGATAATGGATCCTCTGATCAAACAACACATACAAGAGCTAAGCGATCAGAACCCTGGGCAAACATAGGATTGGGTATCGAAGGAACACAAGCGTCGATTCACCACATGGCTAATGGAGCAGAACATTCCAAATGGAGAAACAATTGAGCAACAAACTATCAAGAGGTTGGCAGCTGGACCCTCTCGCCAGGTCACATCATGGCACACCTTTGACATTAGTGGCTTCACATTTTGTACTACTTCTAGGGATAAAAAGAGCATGGCGTAAAACAGTGGTGTTCGTTGTGAGGCCATAGATGATTCAGATGAAACTGATACATACTTTAGCTTTATTGAGGAGATATGGGAACTAGACTATGATTCATTTAAGACGCCTGTGTTTCGATACCAATAGATTGATGACAAACATATCACCGTGGACAATATGGCTTGAGAGTTCTTGATCTAAGTAAAGTAGGCTACAAGGATGATCCTTGGATCCTTGCTAACCCGTGCTGCACAGGTTTTCTATGCCGAACAGATCCTTTCTAAAGAAGAGAAAAAAAGTGGCGACAAGACCAAGCATATAGTTCTTCCTGGAAAGCAACAAGCTATAGGAGTTGATGGTGTAATTGACCTAGATGACTTCAATCACTTCAGGCACATGTCTCTCTTTAATGATCATCAAGTAAAGATAAGAAATATTGAGCGAAATATTTCCAAGAATTCATTACCATGGGTGCGCCACGATGAAGAAGGAAGAATAGTAGCTGGCTAGCTAGATTTTGTATTAATTAAATATTAGTCAATGTCATGTGTAACAATTTATCGGTAATTTATACTCAAATTCTTATCTCTTCGTATTGCTCTTCAACTTATTGAGGTCCTTTTGTTTCTACTTCTTTAAGTCCTTTTCTTTCTGCTTGTTCAATCCTGATAGAAATATTCTTCCTCCTAATAGAATTATTCTATATTCTAAAAGTAATATCCTAAAAGAAATATTCTATATCCAAAAAGAAATAACCTAAAAGAAATAACCAAAAACAAATATTCTATATCCAAAAAGAAATATTCTATATCCTAAAAGAAATAACCTAAAAAAAATAACCAAAAAGAAATATTCTATATCCAAAAAAGAAATAACCTAAAAAGAAATAACCAAAAACAAATATTCTATATCCTAAAAGAAATAACCTAAAAGAAATAACCAAAAAGAAATATTCTATATCCAAAAAGAAATATTCTATAACCAAAAAGAAATATTCTATATCCTAAAAGAAATAACCTAAAAGAAATATCCAAAAAGAAATATTCTATACTCTAAAAGAAATATCCTATATCCAAAAAGAAATAACCTAAAAGAAATAACCAAAAACAAATATTCTATATCCAAAAAGAAATATTCTATATCCTAAAAGAAATAACCTAAAAGAAATAACCAAAAAAATATTCTATATCCAAAAAGAAATAACCTAAAAGAAATAACCAAAAACAAATATTCTATATCCTAAAAGAAATAACCTAAAAGAAATAACAAAAAGAAATATTCTATAACCAAAAAGAAATATTCTATATCCTAAAAGAAATAACCTAAAAGAAATATCCAAAAAGAAATATTCTATACTCTAAAAAGAAATATCCTATATCCTAAAAAGAAATAGCCTAAAAGAAATATCAAATAGAAACTTTCTATATTCTAAAAGAAATTTCCTAAAAGAAAAAACCTAAAAGAAATATTCTATATCCAAAAAGAAATAACCAAAAAGAAATATTATAGAAACCAGGAAACCATTTACGGGCGGTTGTCAATACAAACCGCTGTGACAACGCCGAAAACGATTTTCACAAAGCGGTTGTCAAAACAAACCGCCTGTGGAGATCATTTTCACAGGTTTTTGTATTGACAACCGCCCGTTGAAGATCATTTTCATAGGCGGTTTGTATTGACAACCGCCTGTGAAAATGCCACCCTATATAAGACAACTGCGGGACTTGGGAAAATTTCAACTCGGTGGGCGCGTTCAGGTTTCAATCCACGCCGCCCAAGCCGCCAAAATCTCGCGCCAGGGAGTTCCGAGGAGATCCGACGAGTGCCGAGGAGTTCCGCGCCGCCGTTGGCCGTTCCTTGGGCCCTCAATGGCCCAAAGACCTTATTTTTGTTTAAATCACCACGTTGGCCCGCGGGCCTTTAAAGGCCCAACAATGGCTTTTTTGTAAATTTTTTTAGAAAATTAGTATAAATTTATTCTATTATTATATATATGTGTAAATAATTATAAATGCAATAATCACATAAGGAAATAATTGTATCATTTGAAATAAATTCTATCATTATATAGAAATGTAAAAAGCTAAATAACTCAAAACGAAATATTATTTCCTTTATCACATGTGTGTAAACATAATTTTTTCTTCTATTATTTCCAATATCATATATGTAAATATATTGTTTCCTTCAATTAATTCCCTTCTCATATGTGTAAATATATTTTTCCTTCAATTAATTCCCTTCTCATATGTGTAAATATATTGTTTCCTTATATTAATTCCTTTATCATATGTGTAAATATATTGTTTCCTTCTATTATTTCCAATATCATATGTGTAAATATATTGTTTCCTTATATTATTTCCTTTTATCATATATTAATAGCAAATGATTAGCAAACCTCTTTCTATTAAGTATACTTTATTCACTAAGTACTTTGCTAAGATTATTGTATGTGGTAAGTACTTTGCATTCATTTAGTGTGTTAATGACTTAGCATTTTTTATGACTTAGCATTACTAAAGAGAAGATGACTTCTCCAAAAGCCGGAGAGCATGCAGATGACCAAAGATCATGCGCGCCCAATAAGGTTGATACACCCCCCGACCAACGGTTAGTATATATGACTTAGCTTATATATTTCAGTATAATTAGCAATACTAAAGGGCAACGATGACTTATAGAAATGAACTCACATACTTATTGCCCTTGCATTAATTAAGAACTACAAATCGTCCTAAGTATAAGAAGAAGAAGAAGAAGAAGATTTCCATGGTGACATGTTGGAAGAAGATGACGGAAAACCAAAGTGGCATGCCCTAGCATAGATAGACAACGTCAACATAGTTGACCCGCGATCGATGAGGCGCCCATCCCATAAAAATAGGATCCGCTTGCATGATGCGGGATATGCGGCGCGGAGGTTTTGTCTCACGGACATTCTGCACGGAAGGCAGCGGCACGGCGGGGCAAAAGGTGCTCTAGCGCGGCCGCCCGCCGCCCAAAGGGCCGTTCTTGGGCCCTCCAATGGCCCAAAGAAGTGGACCTTATTTTTTTTTAAATCACCGTTATGCCTTTGTTGGGCCCTTTAAAGGCCCAACAAAAGAGCTTTTTTGCAAATTTTTTTTAGAAAATTAGTATAAATTTAATTCTATTATTATATATATGTGTAAATAATTATAAATGCAATAATCACATAAGGAAATAATTGTATCATTTGAAATAAATTCTATCATTATATAGAAATGTAAAAAGCTAAATAACTCAAAAACATCTTGAAATATTATTTCCTTTATCACATGTGTGTAAACATAATTTTTTCTTCTATTATTTCCAATATCATATATGTAAATATATTGTTTCCTTCAATTAATTCCCTTCTCATATGTGTAAATATATTTTTTCCTTCAATTAATTCCCTTCTCATATGTGTAAATATATTGTTTCCTTATATTAATTCCTTTATCATATGTGTAAATATATTGTTTCCTTCTATTATTTCCAATATCATATGTGTAAATATATTGTTTCCTTATATTATTTCCTTTATCATATATTAATAGCAAATGATTAGCAAACCTCTTTCTATTAAGTATACTTTATTCACTAAGTACTTTGCTAAGATTATTGTATGTGCTAAGTACTTTGCATTCATTTAGTGTGTTAATGACTTAGCATTTTTTTTTTATGACTTAGCATTACTAAAGAGAAGATGACTTCTCCAAAAGCCGGAGAGCATGCAGATGACCAAAGATCATGCGTAGTCGCCCAATAAGGTTGATACACCCCCGACCAACGGTTAGTATATATGACTTAGCTTATATATTTCGAGTATAATTAGCAATACTAAAGGGCAACGATGACTTATAGAAATGAACTCACATACTTATTGCCCTTGCATTAATTAAGAACTACAAATCGTCCGGTACAAGAAGAAGAAGAAGAAGAAGATTTCCATGGTGACATGTTGGAAGAAGATGACGGAAACCAAAGTGATCCATGCCCTAGCATAGATAGACAACGTCAACATAGCGTTGACCCGCATTATGATCTAGCTATCGATGAGGTATAGTTTTTACATAAAAACAACTGCTTATTCATCCCATAAAAATAGGATCCGCCGCATGATGCGTTGGATATGTCGTGCGGTGGAGTTTTGTCTCAATTACGGGACATTCCGGGGCAGGGAGGAAGAAGAAGTGCCGGAAGGAGAAGCCCCGTTAAAAACAACCGAGACAACCACATCGAAATCAAGGAAAAGGAAACGCACCGAGCGAAAAAAAGGGTGAAAGGGGGACGAATAAGTGGCCGAGCAATTAAAAATATGCAAAAATATGCTCTCTACCTATGTTATTCCCGACATAAGCCCAAAAGGAGAGCCTTTAGTGTCAAATACGGTGGCGGCCAAGATAAGAAATGCGATTGGTTTCTTGGTCGGGGATAAACTTGACATCACAATCCGTAGGTGGGCGGATGTGAGCACCGATACACGCAAAGAGTTATGGAGAAAGTTCGGTGAAAGGTTTGTCATCCCTACAAGTGAACCCGACAAAATTGTTAAAAGAGTATTTCTTCAAGCAAGTTGCAACGTCATTCATTAAACTATAGATCGGAAATGAATGTCAAATATCTAAAGAAGGGGTTGGATCCAACGAGGAAGTATAAGATCACCGCTGGTCGGTGGGCGGTATTTAGGGAGCGGTAAGAAAGATCCAACTTTCCAAGCAAAGAGCGAAGCCGCTTGAGAAAGCAAAGAAGAACAGTACCACCACCACCTTGGCACGGTGGTTACAAGCTCCAAAAGTGTGATTTCTAAAATGGCGGGCCGAGGAGGAAGAGCTAAAGAAAGAAGGCAAGCCTTGGCCCTCATAAGGTTATTGGATAGTACTAGTCGCATGCTTCTCTCGAGGAAGTTGGTGAGAGGACGGCGAATTGGCTGAAAGCTAGAGGAACAAAACTAACTCCTACCGGTTTTGAACTGTCCCGATGAAATGACAATAATGATAGTAGAAAAAATTGTGGAATTGGCCGATGTCAAAGAAAGGCGATTGAAGCCACAAAGGGAGAGGGACATCTTGACTTTAGGTCTAGGCAACTCTGACATCCTGGTCGTGTATGAGGAATATCATCAAAGAGGGGATGGAAAGAGGGCTTTGGTGAGGAGTGGTTGGGCATGTACAAGAAAAGAGATCGATACAAGGCACGATTGATGAAAGATTATTATGAGGAGCAGGCTAAGGAACAATTCAAGAACATGATGTCGATTTCCTATCAAATCCAGATCCTCAAATAATACGGTTACATGGTAAGCTAGCTAGTACAATGTCTGTTCAACAGATGAGCACACAAGCTCAAGCATGAGATCTGAATCGTCCCCCACAATGGCCCAACAGATGGCACACAAGCTCCAGACTTTACAGCTCGTCCCCCGAGAAATGATTGCTGCCATGTCCACACAATCACACGGGTTTCCAAGCGGTGTAGGGTCTACGGGCAACAAAGACCGCTTCCCGGTGGATGATATCGAAGCACCGACACCCCGCAAATTGCTCATACGATATGGTATGAAGCATGTTCGTACCAAAGAAGTAGCCACGGGCTTTACAATCCCAGGACGTGACTACCACCATACCATCATACCAGAAGAGTACTGCAGGTAGAAGTGCGTGCGGTCCTCCCCGGATACGAGGGCGATGTGCTTGAAATTCCCCCCCCCGACGTTGAGACACTCGGACAGGCCATTAACAATTTCATCCTATGGCCTCGACGAGACGTGGAGTTGACGCAGCCACCACAACCACGGCAACCACCAACCGCTGAAGTCTTCCCATGAACTCAGGAGTCACAACATGTCGATGTTGTTCCCGACCCAACCCCGATATCGCCAGGTCCCCAATCTCCTCCTCCTAATATACAATCACCGCTACCCAATCCTATTGAAACCCCACATGCATCACCTAAACCTGCAGGATTTCCACCACCACAAGCCAATCCTATTGAAACCCCACAGTCATCACCTAAACCTGCAGGATCTCCACCACCATTCAATGATCCTTCTCGTGCTTCTCCACCACCTCATGACCTCGAACAATCGCCTTGGACACCACCGCCGCCACCAAAAAAAAGATCCAACAACCAAAGAAGAAGAAATTTCCGGTTCCCAAATTGATCTCCCCGCTCGAGCCCAAGAAGAAAAACCGCTGAACCGCCAAATTTTTAGCGGGGGATTACACAAAGCCGCAAGTCACGTATCATTGACTTAGCTGAGCAGGAGAGGTCGTCAAAAGGCCCAGAGATCAATGTCTTGCAGATCAGGAAGCCCACATGGGAGGATTATGAAAACGTCCCGGACAAATACATACCTAGCAGGCCTCTCCTTAGTTGGGACAAACTAAAGAAACTACCAGCTGGTATTAAAAGACTACATGACCGGGTATATGAGAGCAGCTTCTGTCGGCATCGACACGATCCAAGTAAGGATACAACCCTCGGCTTTCAGAAGTGAACGAGATACCGCTTTTGTAACCTTCGAAGACATTTGGTTGATGATGAACCTCAAGCGGCTCGATGTTCAGCTCATAACATTATTTGCATTGTAAGTCTCGCTTCGCCCTAACATGTTCATCCTTTAGTATTATTGAGTTGTATTACTAAGATATCCCTTTGATGACATGCACTTGTGCCATGCGAGAATGGAATATGATAAGGACGAAACCACTTACGGCCCCGGACCAAACAAACATGAAAGCAAGAGAACTGGGTACCTTAGCCCAAAGAAAATCAGTGAGAACGAGCACACCTTCCGGATTGGTCATGACAAATCAATTATAAGGGTTAACGAAAAAAAGAAGCTGCAGAGAAGAAAGAAGACATGGAGAAGAAACACGAGGCTATGTACGCCGCATACATAGGAAATACATTTCTTCAGTTCCAACACAGAGAAGTGGTAATTGCCCCATACAACTTCGGGTAAGTCTGAGTGTATATATAAAAAAATCACGTTAACAAGATGAATAGAAACACATGACAATTCTGGTCCATTCGTGCAAATGACCAATTTGGATATGCTTTTATATTTATCTTAGGGACGGAAAAAATGTTAGTCTTTGACTCTGCAGACTATAGACCTAAAAGCTATGCAACGGTCACGACCATCTTGGAACGGTAAGCTAACATACTTGTATAAATACTTTTATTGCTGAAAGTTATGAAAAACTAATTAATTCTATTTGAGACCATAGGGTTTACAGGTGGTACAAGTTCAAGGGTGGGAAGTATGACTTATCCAGAAAGGGCGAGGAACTAAGAATATTTCATAACTAGCCGGTACATAAGTTATGAAGCCATATCATGTATGTCCAATAGTTAAGATGATGTTGCAAGTCAATAACAACTTCTCCTCTATGTAGTGCCACAAGCAACCACCGGCCAATTAATGGGATTCTACGTGTGCGAGTTCATGAGACTGAACGGACGGTACCGCAAAAAACCCTTATAAGGTATAACTAATAGTCACGCTATATTTGTGTCGTTACCAAGTGCAAACATATGATGTCTACAAACTTTCTTTATAGGCGGTTGCAGAATCATCGAAGCCCAAACACCTCACGGAAAAAAATCTATATGAACTAGTTGAGGATCTGTGCTCCTTCATCATGAAAGAAATCATTCCAAGCGAGGGGAAATACCACGAACCGGATAGCGTATTAGCGAAGCCAGAGTTCACAGCGCTAAGGGAGATTAGCGCTCTGAAACTAAGTCGAGATGATTATTAGAATCATCATATCATTTGCGATGAAAAACTTTATTGTTGTGGCCGCAAAACAACTGTGATGTATATTGATGTATTGATGTATATATAAATGTTGTAATTAAATTGTTAATGGTGTGTATATGTATATAATTATATTGATCTTTTTTAGCATAATTTAAAAGCCTTTTGTACTCCTATCATTATATGTAAAGATCATTGACATAAGATATAGGGAGAGACAAAGGGAGAGGGAGAGGGACAGAGGGAGGCAGAGAGAGGGCGTTTCACATTTAAAAATTCAAATTAAAAACTGGCGGGAAAGACATTTGCACATGCGGTTGGTATAACCAACCACCTGTGCAAATAGTATTTCCACAAGCGGTTAGTACTATGAACCGCCAGTGGAAATACTATTTGCACAGGCGGTTGGTTATGTCAACCGCCTGTGCAAATTGCTTTCATCGACGGGTGATTATTGGGGACGCCCGCTGGAAATGCTCCATTTCCATCGGCCTCCCGACAAAGCGGGTACGCCGTAACGCCTGTGAAGGTGCGTCTGGAACCGCCTGTGCAAATACTCTGTGTACTAGTGATATCATCTACATATAGTGTATACCTAGGTACATAATAAAATCTATATATCTAGAAAATTCAAAATGATGGAACATTGTTGGTCCTCATGCACACTGGCGGAGCTAGGTGGGGGGCCATAGTGGGCCATGGCCCTCCCTTGCTCGATAATTTTTCTATAGTAATATGTTGTTCACAGCTGATAGCTAAGTCCAACTGCTAGCTCTAGGTTTCCTTCTAGCTCTCAGCAAGAACGCAAGCGACTCCTCGCAAGTCACCGCTCAACGCTCGTCCTCCGCATCTCCGTGGCTGACTCCGAGAGTCTGAGTCACGGCGTGCCGGCATCCGCGACTACAGCGATTAGGGCACCGAGGACCGGGCTACTGCTAGCGAGGGTCAGCGTTGGCCCCTTGTTCCCCCTTGCCTCTACAATCTTTTGAAGTCCATAGCAAGCCATCGGTCTTCCATATGCTTTGCGTTCTCGTCTTCCTGGCTCCGAGAGTCTGAGTCGCGGCATCCGCGTTCCACAATAACTGGGCGGCCGCCAATGAGGCCGTGGCACATGCACCTACTAGCCCCTCTTGCTGCTATGCGTAGTCAATTAGTCATTCATACATATATGTCATTTTTTGTCGGTTGTTCCATCTTTTGCTTCCAAATTCTACGATCTACACGCTATGCGTACTAGAAGTTACTAATTGAGTAATAATTTATTGTTTATTGAGATAATTTTAAATCTTTACTATTTAATTTGTCCTAAGCCCCAAATTACATGCTCCATGTATCTTGTGGACTGTGTCCTAATTATAAGTACTAAAATTAATATTGGTTCTGGCTCCACCACTGCTCATGCATGTTCCTGTCAACGAAGAAAAAAGGAATCAGCCGGCTTGAGTGCTTGACTAATTTGGAATATTGTGCCTGCATGCATATGGTTGCAGCTGAAATCGATCAGCCAACAAACAGCGAACACAAATCCTGTGGGGCGTGGGCTGCTCACTGTCCGAGTGTCTGTCTGTCTACCACCACCTGGGTGCAGCATAGATATCGGATCCAGGCATGGGGCCACACGGGCTGTGCCGGGGTCAAGAACTGCATGTCTGTCTACTGCTAGCTGGTGATGTTGATCGATCGATCATATTCACTCACTCGGTCCTGCTGCCTACCCCTCCCTGTCCCGCGACCACGAGTGGCCACTGCTAGCTGCTTGCTTCTAGCTAGTATATATTTTCATAGTGATCGATGCGTATTGCATTGGTGGCCAACGTACGATCGATCGAGGTGTGTCCATGTGTGTGATCGCGCCCTCGATCTGCCTCTGATGCGTATATCCCGAAAGTAATTAAATCGAACTTAAGGGTTATCATCTGGTCCAGACAGATTTTCCAAACGACGATCCGATTCCGATCCAAGCACATGACAAATCATGGACTAAATAGGCTTAAAAGACACCTCACAAAGATCGACACTGTGCTGGCTTATTTTTTTTAGACTACCACAGAGATCGACCCCTCCCATCCAAACACCCCCTCCGATCCAAGCATGACACTTGAGTACTTGACACCACAGAGATCGACACTGTGCTGGCTGTGTGTGTGTGCCTGTGATGACCCCTGTTGTGTGGTGACCACGGCGCCGCCGTGTCGTCGTCGTCGCGCCGGAAAAACGGCCGGGGAGACTGCATGCCCGTGTGTTCCTAGAAACAAAAAAAAATATTTTTCTATAGAAAAAAGTTTGTCTTTTGTGTATGTAATTTGTTTGTATTGTGTGATGGTTGCATGCATCGCCTACATCAGCCTAATTCAGCCTAATTCCAAGTTGCCACGGACGAGAATTACTGAACGACGATCAAAGGCCTCGTTTCCGTTCAGTTCCCAGGGAACTGTGGCCTGAAAATGATTCCTATCTGTATTGTTTGACTCATTTATATAACCTTTAATCAACTGAAACTATTACTAGGTAAATTCTGTTTAGGGCTTGTTCGGTTAGTCAGAATTCTATGCATGCATATGCTATTGGATATTGCTGCCATACAAAGTTGTTTGTTTGGCCAGGCCTTATCTTCAGTTTGCTACGAAAACAGAGTGGTGGTCCTTGGAAGCTAAAGAGACACGATCTTTTGTCATGCAAAGTTGTTGCATTGTTCCTGGTGCTTCTCGATCGTTTGCCTTGCCTGATCTTATCTATAGATGAAACTCGACAAGCATTAGGGTTACGTGTCTCTAGTCTCTGTACGTAGTACGTCCCACTAGTGCGTCCCACTGCATGCCCTGCCCACTCGCCATCACTCGATCTGTACGATGAATCGATTACTAGTACATTGCCACTGGTGGTGCCGTGCCAGCACAACAGAAACAGACTATCTTATCCAGGCTACGTGGCCTCCAGCCAGCGGGCAGGATGGTGGGCCTTGGTTGTGCCGTACAAGGGCTAGTTTGCCTCGTTATAGCAAACAAAGCCCATACTTTTAGGCCCAGTGGACTCTTAGGGCCTATTGAAAACATGGCCAGACTGTTAGGTGTGCTGAAAAAGAAAAAAGTCCAATTTATCTCCCTCGCCAAAAAAAACCTATAGTGGTCATCTGATTTTCTTCACTGATCTAGATTTCATGCCGTGTTATGCTTCACAATTCATTACACTAAAACTTAACTAAAGTTAAAAACTTCATTAAAATATTAAATAAAGGGTGCATGCATGTGTAGCAGGCAGCCAATCAGGCTAATACAAGATACTTTGAAATTTTATCTAGGGCAGGGAATCAATGTCCATTGTCATCCTAGTAATAATTTAGTGGCACATACACAAAGTTTTGATGATAAATTTCAACTAATTATAATCGATATGAGAGGTTCTACTAGAAAATAAGCACCAAATGAGTCCATCTAAATTCAGCTATTTCAACCTAGAGCAGGATTTTAGAAAAAAATATCTGAAACAAGTTTTATAATTTTCTAAGCTACAACAAAATTTCAATAAATTTCCAATATTAAAATAGATTTTTAGATTTTTAATTTCTTTATTTTCACTATAAAAATATATTTGAATAAATTTTTTCACCATGTAAAAATATTTTGGTCTGATTTACCTCCTTAAACTTTCAACTTAATCTCATTTATCTCCTCCAACATGACGCTACATCATTAAAACCATTGTCAAAATTACCAAAGTGAAAAAGTGTACAGTTTTCAAAAGTTGAAGGAGGCTAAAAAATAGTTTTTTAAACTAAAAAAATAGTTTTACATATTAGGGGAAAAAATCAGATGAGTACGATAACTTCTTTTTTTTTAGGGAGTAAAATTCATGTCACGTCCTTAAACTATTGGACCATTCCTATCTAAGTCCTCAGACTAAAAAAACGACTATCTAGGTCCTTGATCTATTAGCACTGTGCACCAAAGGTCCAAGGCTAGCCATGCCAGCACCAACATCCAACGTGGCAGCTCCACGGTGGACAGCCGCCACAGTTGCACGCCACGGTTTGTGTTCCGACTTGCATGCATCACATGCACAAGCAGGCTCCGCCATGCCACCGTCGTATGCATGTCCGGCCACCGGGCGAGCAGCCCCCGCCAAAGACGCCGGTGATGCGGATGGTCACCACGGCGGGGGCCATGGCCATCGTTCACCCATTTCAAGAATGCGACAAGCTCGTCCTGCGGTCGAGTTTGTGCGAGAACACGACGCAGTTGACGGCCGGCCTACCGTCCGGGTGCAGCTCCAGGCTCGTGACCACGCTAGCTCCGGCGAAGCCGCGAAGGCACACACAGGCGGCTGCCGGTACGGAGGTGCTGCGGCGTCCTCGTCCTCCGCCTCCGTGCGACTCGCCGCTGGCGGTCCTCCGGTTTCGCGCGACTCTCCGGCGACACACGGCTCCTCCGGCTTCGCCGTTTCGGCACTGGGCGTCGAGAGCACGTACACGTTGCGGCCTCCTCTCCCTCCGGCCGTCTGCGCGTTGAATGGCTGGGCGCTGATTAGCCCCTAGGTGAAGCGAGGGGCCTTCTTTTACAGATCGGCGCACGTACATACGCCGCAGCCAGCAGCCAGCTCCGGGCGTATACATGTGCAAGAATGCCGCTTGCTAGCTTCTTACATTTTAGCATGCCGTGAACGCGTGACACGCTTACGTGCATGCATGACCCTGTATCCTGTACAAGCCCGACTTGTGCTAGCACATACAGGTCATGGCAACCGCGTGCTTGTCGACGAGCTTGATGGCCTTTCTGATCAGCTCCCCGAACGCTTAGGACCGGACAGCGGCGGCGACGCTGCCGAGCCCGAAGGTGCCTGTCGTTCGCGCGCGCGGGCACGGTGATGGCGCTCGTCGATCGGGGTGCTTGCGAACCTCCGGTGACGTCGATCTAGGATGTCGACGGCCTCGGCAGTGCCCATCTCTCCTCGCGCTCGCGGTGCATCCACATGTGGGCGCCCAGGTGGCTGGCGCGGTGGCTCCCGAGTGCCTGGAACGAGGTGAAGGCTGCAGCGCCACAACGGCGCCCCTTTGCTGCGCCCGCTTCGCCGGCGACGGGTTCCCATGGATTCGGTCGTCCATGACGAGTCCGTAAGGACGAGCGCAGCATGGTGAACGTGGTGCAGCTGCTGAATCCATCTGGGTCCGACGCGATGAGCGTGGAGAGGCAGTTTCCCGTGTTGGTGCTGCTGGCCATGGCGCAGTCCCGGCGTGCGAGAAGCAGATGGTGGCCACGACGCGGATGCGTCTAATCCATCCAGCGCGGCCCCGCGGGTGGTCTAGGTCCACGCGAGGAAGAAGTTACAGGTGGCGCGTCCGTCCACGACAAGGTAGCCGCATGCGAAGCGCGTGACCTGGATGAGCATGAGCTCCCAGCCGCTTATGTGGCATGGCCACGTCAGATGTTGACGCTTGTGTGGCTGGTTTTGGACCTTTGGTGTGCGACAACAATAGATTAAGGACCCAGATAATCACTTTTTTAGTTTGAGGACTCAGATGGGAATGCCCTTTTAAGGACTTCATGGGCATTTTACTCTTTTTTAGGGGAGTACGATAACTTCTTGATCTCCTCGCTCCCAAGGGCAAAGCCCACGTAACTTAACTAGGGCCCAATTATACACCATCAGCCTTGCCCACTGCAGCCCACTACCACAGCTCTCAAAATTCCTCCTCACTTGAAAATGCTTTAAACCCTCTAGAGAACCCCTCTCTTGCATGAGCGCGGCCGCCATGCTCCCGCAGCGCCGCGCTCCATGCTGCCGGAGAGACAGAGGTCGCCGGAGCCGGACCATCGTCTCCCAATCCCGCCCCACCCCGCACACCCAAACCAAGCTACGCTTCCGACTCGGCCGCGATCTCTTGAAGCTCCCCCGCGCGGCGCCGGGCACTGCCTCCCGTCCCTGGAGCCGTCGCTTTACGCCGGCCTCCTCCGGCGCGCGTCGCGGGGCCGGTCGCTGCCGCTGGCCAGGCTCATCCACTCCCACATGATCCGCGCGGGCTACCGGCCGGGCCTGTTTCTGAGCAACAACCTGCTGGCCGCCTACGTCCGCTGCGCCGACACGCAGAGCGCCCGGCTCCTGTTCGACGGGATGCCGCGCCGGGACGTCGTCACCTGGAACACGCTCATCGCCGGGTACGCCACCCAGGGCTCCGCGCGCTTGGCGCTCGGCGCGTTCCAGGACGCGCGGCGGGATGGCGCCGTCGCCGTGGATAGGTTCACCTACGCGGCGGCGCTGGCCGCGTGCGGAGGCGCCGGGGACTGGAGGAGCGGACGCGCCGCGCATGGGCTAGCTGTGGTCAGCGGGCTTGCGCGGACCACGTTCGTGGCCAACTCGGTGATTGATATGTACGCCAAGTGCGGGATGATTGACGAGGTGAGGCTGGCGTTTGATCGAGCTGAGGAGCGGGATGAGGTTTCGTGGAACCTGCTCTTGTCCGCGTATGTGCGGATGGGGTGGCCAGAGGTCGCGGTGAATGTGCTTGTCTGGATGCACCGGTCAGGGGTGAAGCTCGACGCTTTCGCTCTGGGTGGGATCCTGAAGGCTTGTTCTGAGCTCGAGGATTCGGAGGATGTACAGAGGATGCTTCACGGTTGTGTGATTAAGGTTGGTTTGGACTTGGATGTGTTTGTTGGGAGCACCATGGTGGACATGTATGCAAAGAACGGTGGATTGGATGAGGCCATCAAGGTGTTTGGTTGCATTCCAAACCAGAATGTGGTAATTTACAATACCATGATAGCGGGGTTTGCTCGGTTAGGTAACGATCCCTGTCCTGAGGTTAGAATGGAAGCAGTCAGGATTTATTCAAACATGCTCCAGAGGAGGATAAGACCGTCCAAATGTACATTCAAGAGCGTGCTTGAAGTGTGCAATTTGATCAATGTGGTACGCTGTTGGAGGCAGATACATGCCCATGTTATACTCTTTGGGTTTGAAGACGACGAGTTGATTGGAAATGCACTGATTAATCTGTATTCAAAAGTACGTCTAGTTGATGATAGTCTGAGATGCTTCCATAGGACTCCCAAGCAAAAAATTCTTACATGGACTTCTATGATAACAGCATTTGTGCACAATGAACATTCTGATAAGGCACTAAACTTATTCAGAGAGCTTCGTTATACAGGAGTGGAGCCTGATCAATTCACCATGTCAAGTGTGATGAATGCCTGTGCTTATCTGAGTATGCCAATAGCATGTGAACAGATACACTGTTATGCAGTCAAATCTGGATTTGATCGGTTTAATCTTTGCAGCAATTCACAGATCGAGATGTATAGGTGTACAGGTGATCTTAAGGCTGCAAAGAAGATATTTCAGAGAATACCATCCTTGGATACTTTTTCATGGTCTCAAATGATCTTGAGCTATGCAGTGCATGGACATGAAAGAGAGGCTCTACTGCTATTTAAGAAAATGAGGGATTGTAGTGTCATGATAAATGAGTTTGCGTTTCTTGCTGTTCTTGTTGCTTGCAGCCATCAGGGACTGATAGATGAAGGTTTCAGGTATTTTTTTTTCTCCAAGAGCAACATATCACCTTGTTTCCTTGTCGTCTAAGATAAGTAGTTGCTTCCTCCTGCCTACCTGTAATGTACTTATGGTAATTTACATGGGATTTACATAGTCTTCATCCTACACAAAATTAAATTCAAGGTGGAGATGAGAGTTTGAGAATTTTTTATAGAAAGTTAGTAATGACAATGGTAGATGATGGAAGAAATCTTCCTAAAAAGAAACTGTCGTTCCATATTTCCATGAATTCTTCTCCTGCACTAAGAAAAATTGGCATGCTGCATTAGCTGAGGCATAATCCAAAGACAAACCTGATGGTCATCCATTGGTAGCATCGAGGCATGCATTTAAATTATCAGTAGCAAAAACTTGTAGGATTGTCAGACTTGAAGTAACACTGCCAGTGCCGGTCCCAAGCCCGGACGTAAAAGGTGGAGGGTTTAAGTTTTTTGACATACCTTTTTTCTGTTACTTGTTGCCACTTAGCATAAAATGCTGCTATTCATACTGTGGCCTTGAAGAATTTTAGATGTCTACTGCTTGGCATGTAGTCCTAATTGCAGAATTTACTATACAACTGCACAGAAATGAACAAAATGGGTGCATCTTCCATTTCCTTTTTACTTATTTCCCACTTCTGAGCATTGTTTATAACTGATCACATGTTTTTTGTATCGTAATGCAGGCATTATGAGAGCATGGTGTCAGATTACAGCTTTGTCCCGGATGTGAAGCATATAGCTTGCATGGTTGACGTCCTAGGCCATGCTGGGAAGGTGGCTGATGCTGAAGATTTCATAAATAGTTCTGGATTAGAAAATGATGCGGTACTTTGGCATACACTATTGCGCGCCTGCAGAATCCATGGGGACAAGGATAGAGGTATAAAAGCAGGAGAAAAACTAATGATGCTTGAGCCTTTTGCTGCTAGTTCCTATGTCATGCTGTACAACTTGTACATGGATGCTGGGAAAATTTCACTTGCTATGAGGACAAGAGGCCAGATGAGAGAGCGAGGAGTAACTAAGGAGTCTGGGGTTAGTTGGGCAGAATTTGGAGGATCCTTCCATCATTTTGTCGATGGAGATAACTCTTGCTCACAGAAAGATGCAGCTTTCACAAGACTGGAAGAGTTGTTGGCCAGGGTGAAACAGAACACTGAACGAGGCAGCATGAATGTTTGGGAGTTAGGATTCCAAAGCAGAAAGGTCAGTGAGAACTCAATCGGCAAACATGGTGAATTGTTAGCAGTGGCTCTTGGGCTGTCAACTTTGCCAAACACTGCTCCTGTAAGAGTTATGAAGAACCAGAAGCTGTCCTGGGAAGGCCATGAGACACTGAAGTTGCTATCTGAAAGTGAAAACAGGGAAATAATTATCAGAGATCCAGCTCGCTTTCATCATTTTAATCAAGGTTCATGCTCTTGCCGAGGCTACTGGTAGTCAGAAGCTATATATGTAACAGCTTGGCCATTCTTACAGGTGAAGTTTGCAAGTAGCGGCTGACATTTAGTGGAACCATACATACATGCAAGTAAATCAAAACTGTCTATATTTTATTTTTGAACAAGTTAAAGGGTTCTTACTTTTCAGAATTTCAATGCTAGCATACATTGCACCTGTTATAGTCTGTACTCTCTACTCAAAATTTCTCACTAAGGCTTACGATGATTCACATTTTCAGTTTGTACTAACTATCCAAATGTCAAAGGCTAGACTATTTCAGTGCCTACTCATCTACAAAATTTATACAGACTCTTCAGTGCTTTCTTGTGCGTGCAAAGCACATGCTATACATAAGACTATACAGGAGAGGAACAACTAATAGAACTATATTATCTAAAGTGGAAAAAATATGTACTGAAGATGTAGAAATGAAAATTCTTATAGTTTCTCGATCTTTATTCTTGTCTATTCACTTCAGCTATCCATTATGATGTGATATTAACATGCTTTTGCTGGAACACTTAAATTATGTGCTAATGATGTACACAAATCATTCTTTTTTTGAACACAAAGCGAATCATTCTTTTCTGTTGATACTAGCAGATATACCTCACTGAGAAACTATTTGTCCGTAACAAAGCAGTATGATGATAACTGTAACATGTTTGCAATTTGGTGTTAACCATACATTGTCTCTGTTGGAGATTTACAACAACAACAACAACAACAACAACAAAGCCTTTCAGTCCCAATCAAGTTGGGGTAGGCTAGAGTTGAAACAAAACATGAGCCCCTTGTCACGGTTTATCTGTTGGAGATTTACTGTTGATTAAATACTGCATCTTATATCTTAAGAAAAGAACTCTTGCAGCTGTATCTGTAGTATTGCCTACTCATAGCAGCTTATGAGTAATTGCAGTACTCAAACACCCTAGTTGTCACGTAGTTGTAATAATGTGCTCCCTCCGTTCCAATTTATAGGTCGTTTTGGCATTTCTAGATACACAAATTTTATTATGTATCGAGACATTGTTTTTCTAGATGCATAGCAAAAGCTATATATCTAGAAAAACCAAAACGTCCTATAATTTGGGATAGAGGGTTATATCTGACTATCTGAGTTTCATCTTGCTGGATGCAAACCTTAAGCAAATATACATAAATGTTGGTTCTCTCTTAAGGATATGTGATTAAGAAATTGAATAAAGTGTGATCCTAAGGTTGTATTATTATATACGGAAACTGCGCTCTCAAACATATGTTTACTCCTAAGTTGCAGCTAGCTGTTCCCCCAATTCTTAATTTGGCATTATATCAACTGTCTGCTTTTTTATTCAGAATTTTGCTGGGTAGCTTTTTTTTAATGAAATGTATATAAGTAAGAATTCCCATAGTACCCAAACACAGAGATTACTGCTGACTTAAAAAAAAATTCTTCTGTTTTACAGAGCTTGAGATGTTTTTGTTTAATATATGTTTGTATATTTCCTTATCGATCTTCAATACGTCATTGATACTCAATTCACAGTACTTAGATGATATGAAATTATATTAGCCAACCTGTTAACTCCAGCATATCTAATGATATTATAAAACCATAAAAATTGTATTTTTCAAGAGTGAATAATTTATGCTTCAAGCCCTCTGGTAAGTGGTTAATTTATCTCAATTAGAACATAATGTGTCTCCGGTTCTGTTACTGTTGTCAACTTTGATCATCGCTTAGTATAGATGAACCAGATATTTACTGTAATATGTATCATATGTTCTAGCCTCCTAGCCATAGAGAGAAGACAGAAGAGCAATCAAGACCGATAAAGGTATGTATTTGTATTTATGACATACTATACATACTTATATCAAATTAGCTGCACTAACTTTTGATAAGTTAAATTGTTGTCTGTTGAGTATATGGAATGTTGACAGTGCATATTTGCTTCACTATTTTAAAGGGTTCGTCTTCACAATCTCAACTCAAACAGGATATACAACATATGGAGAATGGAGATTGAGCAGCCAGGGTAAAAATATGTATACATTTTCCTCCTTTGTTCATGAGTCATTATATAGTATACAATAACTGATTACTAATAAGTGATATCAATTCAGGATATTGGATGAAAACAAGAATACAGGACTTTTATGAGCATAGATCAAAACAAGTGGCTACCCTCAGAGTCACAGGTTATCGATAAGGGCTACGTAAGTGATAATGCACCTTTGAAAACATCTAAGAGATCTTGCGTACAGGGAAAGAAAAGCAAAATTAGGTAATTAAAGAACTGCTCTTGTCGTATTTACAGGAAACATCCTAATACATCAGCATCTTGTCTTCTCTGTATCTATACCTTTCCCCCCTTAAAACTTTATGTGTTCCTTTAGGCTTGTGCAACTCTGTCCTTTATACCTTGCATGACTTGGATGTTTGAGCAAGTAATTTGTAAGTAAAATCTGATAATTTAGATGGGTTATCATTTTTTCAACTGCTGAGCTGATGTTTTGTCCAAACATTCTTTGAATTTACTAGAACCTACCAGAATAGTATTTTTCTCTTATAGAAAATCAACCATTTTAGCTTATGAGCCGACTTATAAGTCCAGCGGAACAAATATGAAGCCTGCTTTTCATGTATGCTATTTTCTCTATATGTGCTGTAGATTATACTGGAGCTAAGACACTCAAATCATAAACTCCAACGCAATCACCTGTAGATGCTTGCCTGACGGTACATCCTGTAGAAGCATTGGATTGAGAATGTAATTAATGATAGAGGCTCTTGTTTTTTCTTCTTAAATTCTTGCAGTACCAGAGAACGCCTTCAAGGGTCCTGTAACTCGTTAGTTGTTACACAGGAATACAGGATGTGCGATCGAGGCTTTAATAATTTATTCCGAAGAGATCATTAATTAGATTCATAAAAAAGGTTAATGAAAACAATCCACCGTTCGTCCACAAAATTCGTAACATACGGCAAGAAGTGCCTGCATCTGTGGCCAGATCAAACACCAGCACGCTTGTTCAATCTCAAGAATGGGCAAGCCGCTTGTTTGGAGAATCTGACTCCAAATAGGCACAGCAAAGCCACGCCAGTTTTTCTTTTTTTTTTTTTATTTGGTAGTGAATCATTAGAATCGGATCAGTGTTCATAGTTTCTGGGATGCATTAAGCGAAGCCCTCCCAATATTCATTTTAACAAACATGGTTACAAATACTAATACACATACAGAGTCAGAACTGGTGATGTTTTTTTATCCACTTCTGTGAAACTGCACATGAAAAAATATCAACCACACGCACGTACACACAAGGGCAAACAATAAAACAGGTGAGGACATCAGTGAGATCAATCAACCATGGGGAGCAATTCCATCTGCAATAAAGTCAAACTCCTGCACAACGTATCCTTCTACCACCACCATGTGTGAATGTGTCAAGTCATGTCATTGTTGCCGTACCCATTTCTGTCATGACGCTTACTTCATTGAGTAAGAACCTACCAGGCCGAAAGATCTCCGATCAGCGCGTGGGACTAGTGTGAAATTCATCCCAAACATCTCCTTGAGGGCCTGCTCAGGCTCTAGAAGGTCGATCAGCCTCGCGACAAGGGACGCGCTCTCCCTGACATGCACCATGTCAGTCTGTGTCCATATGAGGCGGGAGAGCTGTAACCTTCTTTGTTTGGTGCTCAGATCAATTCCCCATTTGCCGTAAATGCTCTCTTTCTCCCCGTTGGAGAGCTTCTTCAGCATCTGCTTGTAGAGCATGTCCCTTTCTCGGCGAAGATTCTTCAAGCTGTCAATAGAACAAGTTCAAGTATTCCACCACATAAAGGGTTTAAATGCAATGCAAAAAACTGAGGTTTAATATACAAGGATGTACCTTGATGCATTGGCAGGATTAAGTTCCCCTTCTGTTGCAGGGTGTGCACTGAATGAACTCTTAATGAAGGACAGTCTCCTGTGCTCCACTTCCATGTATATGTTATCTGCTGGATCTCCCTTGAAGAGGAGGAAAAAGTAAGTTCTGTGCACGATGGACACATTGCAGTCATGCCACAACTCGATAATTTGTTGCTGTTTTTTCTCAAAATCAACTGCTGGATGAGAAGGAGTTTCGAAAGGGCTCAGTGCTGAATCTACGCCAACGTCTCTGACAGTTCTTGTGGATGTCTTCTCATCTCTATCAGCCTGCTGCTTGAATTAAATAAATGAAGTTATGAAAATCAGCTTTGTAAGACAAACCAAACAATATGTTAGGCAAAAAAACATCTACAAATTACAATCTTTGAGCTAGTCAGTCAATTCTATTTCCCCATGTTTTCCATTGTAGGATGCATAGTAAGAAATGTAGCAGAGTAAACAGCAGGATGCTGATGCCTAGTTTCTATTACATTTTAAGCAAAACTGTGAGTAATCCTGGAGCTACTGACCTACTGTGAATGGAAGGAAAATCTATCAAGAATCCACTCTTACCATGATTACTTGTGCCTGTAACTCTTCAAGTAGATCTTCATGGCGGTCTTCTGTATTCTCTTTCATCTCTGTGACACAACTGATGTCATTGACAGGAGTTTCTTGTTCATCACTGGTGCTCATTTCCTTAGCTACTTCATCACTGGTGCTCATGTCATTGAAAACTTCATCAGATGCTACTTCACAAGAAACCATGGAGCAGTCCAGTAAACAGTCCTTATTTTGGCAATCATTTTTCCCAGGAATCAATGGGGAGGTTTTGAAGTCCTCATTTTGGCAATCATCATTCTCGTCATACAGGCTTCTCCTGACCTTATCAAGCCTTCTGGGAGCATACCTAAAGATTTCATCAGGTGGTGTCCTGCTGGTATTCTCAAAATCATCAAACCAACTATTTGGAATCACCATGAAGGTAGCCCTGCAGCTTTTACTTCTAGCCAATGCACGATCCTTAGAGCTCATTATGCACCTCTTAAGGCTCAAACATTCATGAGGGGTTTTGCCAATGTCAAAAGAATGGTTAGCATCACATGTATATAATTTGACAACATTTTCTGTAATTCTGTCAGATTCACATTGATACATTTTGACCGAATCTTCCTCTGTCTTTCTTATATTCTCAGCTTGTTGCTCATCTTTGCTGGAATATGATCTGACATGATCTTCTATTTTCTTCGTTATGCTTTTGAGCCCTTGCTGTTCATCAGGTTGCGGGACTGTATCTTTGGACATGACCTCTACATCAGGTGTTTGGCTCATGGTGTCTTCAGGGAGTAATTGGTTGAACTCGTGGCTTCTGCTTCTTACATGCTCATGTATCTCTATGCACTGGACTTCCCTGCAGTGCTCTTCGGAAACTTCAGAGGTAGTTCTTGAAGGTGACTCCTCAGTATGATTTGGTTCTACGCCATCAGAGCCATGGTTGCTCGGAGGGTGCCAAGGTAAAATCACCTTTTGATCCCATGTTTGCCGAGGAAGCTCCCTTGCTTCACTGAGGAATGCTGAGTCATTATGATCGCTACTGCAGACATATGATCCATTAAACGATGCATAATCTTGATCTTGATGAGCAACCCCATAACCATCAGCAACTGAAAGCGCCTCTTCCGATACATTTCGTGCAAGCGACTCTGATGACCGACTATGCTCATCCTATCAGGAGTACATCAATTTGTTAGATGTTGCAATAGAGTGATTCTAAAGGGAAGTAGGTATAAGAGAAAAAATACCCATCGCTTTGCAGTGCGCTCATTGCCATGGTCGTCACCATCACCTTTTAGGAAACAGTTAAGTTGAGACTGAACTGTATCCCTTTCCTCCATCAGTTCCTTAAGCTGCTTTTCAAGCTGAAAAAAAGGACCGACGAGTGCAAAGTGCATAAAGATGGGTGGCATAACTAACAGTGTTCCGAGGACTACAGAATGATAGAAACGAGGGGATGTACCTTCTTAATCTGCGCGTCCTTCTCTCTCAAAGCCTCAGTGTGAGTAGTGCAAGCAGTTGAGCCAGGAAATTTCAGCTCATTTTCTAATCTTGCAAGTTCTCTCTGAAGATGCTTCACAAGTGCTTTATCAGACATCACTACATTGACCTGTGCATTTGTAACAACCTCCTTTGCACAGGTCGCAAACAGAAGGGTGTTCCTGGATTGCTCAATATGAGTGTGGGCAGGGCTCATTGTGCAGATGATGGCTGTTCTAGCATTGCCACCAAGAGAGGAATGTAATATACGGGTCAGCTTTGAATCTCTGTAGGGGATATGACCATTTCTTCCTTTGCTAAAGCATGAGAAATGAAAAGGGTCAAGTTATCAGCAACATTTTATCTAAAATGCAAGTGGAATGATATATGCAAATGCAAACTCAAAAAAAAAAAAAAAAAAATAGAGCAGAAATTCTTTTTAAAAAAGAGTACATGCAACTCACTGTAGTTACAAGCTTATTACTAGAAGAAAACAAACCTGAGTAGACGGACAACCTTTCCCAGTGTAAGCAGACTTCTGTTAATATGGCTGCCTTCTTTTAGCCTCATACCAGCCGAAGCTGTCTGTGATGCACGCTCACTTCCTGCTAGATCAACAAAGTTCTGTCCACAGGAAGAATATAAGGCACAGAACTTTCCATATGAAATTATTATGAATGTAGAAATGATATTTTCATACCACACAAGCCACAAGGGTGCTCGAGTTTCCTCTTCCTAAAAACTGCCTAGCAGAGCTTTCAATTGTCTGAAAATAACAGATAGATCAAAAAAACATTTAGTAAAAGAATAATGCGGAGCATACAGTCTAAAAGGAACACCAACCAATCTGAGTATTTGATGGGATCTGGAACTTGTTTCATTCAAAGCAGTTTCTCCAATCTGCCTTTGGGCTGGAGCACAAAAAAAAAATCAATCAGATAATGTGGGGAAAATGTGCACCTCTTTTATTTGCAGCAAGTTCAGTTCCGCACCTTCACATACAGCAAGAAGATCCCTAAGATGACCATAATCCCTCAAAGTTTCCTCAGTGAGTCTTTCTACAATAGTCCCTTTCTATTTGACATAAGAGCATGAATAGTATTCATAACTGTAAATAGGAGGATGAAAAACTAGAACAAATTAAGGTGAGTTAAAGTAGAGAAGAATGGAGTACCTCTGGATCATCAAGAAGTCTAAGAGGTGTTGGGTCATGGCTTAGAAGGTCCCTCACAGCTTCATTGTATATCTCTATGGCCGAAAATTTCAAAATGAACTCTCTTTCAGGATGCTGCAGCATGAAGAAGGGGTTCAAACTTCAAATGCAAATAAAGACTAGCAACAATATAATGGTGTTCCAGAAAAGATAAAAGTGAAAACTTGCAGATACCTTATCTATGTAGTCATAGATGTCAAGCATACTATATTCCGTTATTCCGGTCATTGTGTAAGTCTTTCCACTGCTTGTTTGCCCATAGGCAAATATGCTTGCTGCCAAGAAGAAGAATGCATGCCAAAACATGTGTTAGCTAACAATGGTTCATCACCGGAAATGGAAGTGGCAGAACAAAGCTGTTTCTCTTGTGCATACAGTTAATCCCGCTGACAACTGAAAGAGCAACCTCTTTTGCTCCTTCCTCATAGACTTGCCGTGTGGAGCAACTGGGGCCAAACACCCTATCTGAGATGGGGACAAGAAACAAGCACAATGTGAGCAAACAACTGCCAGTAAAATGCATAAGAACACCAACACCTCCCCCTTTTTGTTCCAAAAGAAAAAAGAAACACCAACAATTTGGTGAACACCACTGCAACTGGTAACAAGGTATCCTGAATTTTGCAACAAAAAAAAAAAAAAAAAAAAAAAAAAAGAAGCGAGCTCTGCTGCTGCTACTCACCGTAGGTGTAGGCGGTGGGGAACATGGCGCGCTCGGGGACGGTGCTCCGGAACATGATGGTGGTGGGGCTGATGCACTCCCAGTCGGAGCTGTCCCCGGCCTCCCTGCCGTTGAGCGGCCTGAGGCGGACGGACACCATTATCCTCTCCTCCTCGGCCTCCGCCGCCATCTCCTCGCCGGCGGCCCCCATGGCTGGCGCTCCTCCTCCTGTCCCCCCTGCACCCTCCCGAGCCAAGAGCAGCGTCAAAGCCTCCCCCTTTCGTTAATACCAGTCTCACCGGCAACCCTCCCCTCCTCCGGGACCAGGCAGCAATGGCATTGCCCGCCCCGCCCCGAAAGCGACACTCCCCCGCGGCTGGCGGAAAACGGCAAGTTTCGGACGCGTGCGGTAGGTGCCCGCGGCCGAAAGCGGCGTGCCAGCGGGCGCTGGACGGGAGCGGACGGCGATCCGGCGAGAGACCACACGGGCACGGGCCTCGCAACACCAAGGACAAATTGCGCGATGGGCTCTTCCTGCTCGCACGCACATGCACCGGCAACGGCATTACCACTACTTTTTGACCACCGGGCCGGCCGGCTAGCTAATTTCCGCGGGAGCATTATATCGGGTCGACGCCGCCGCGGCCGCCGCCGCCCCCGGACGGACCGCGCTGGAGCCCTGCGGTGCTGCCGCGACGGACCATGGTCCCCGCCACTGCTCTGGCCGCTTCCTAAAAAAAATAATCCTTTTGTCTATGCGCCTCACATGGGGGAGAGAGGACAGACCGCCGGAGAGAGGAAGAAGGCCAGATGAACCCAGCCAAAGCCATGATTTTTCTTTTCAATGCTCACCAACCACTACAAGCATCCGCGCGAGGCTTATCAGCACAGAAGGAAACATTAATTACCTGCGCCGGCGAGAGGAAGGCGCGCTCGTGGGAGCTAGCTAGGACGGCCACCAATGCGGGAGATGCACGCGGGGAGGAATGCGGCCGCCTAGTGAACGGCGAGCATGTCGTCTCCTCTCCTGTGGCTCGTCTCTCCCTCTCCTCTCTGCCACTCTGCGATAAGAAGAGGGGAGGAGAAGGGGGGGAATTGGTAATGGCGTGGCGGGTCTCCTGTGTCCGCTGCCTCTGAGCTCTGGTGGGAGGCGGAGACTGCGGTTTGGTGACTGAAAATTAAAAAAGAAAAATGAGAGGCGTTCTGCTCCGGCTACAGGGCCTTTCTTACCCGTAGGAGAATAGGACGCGTCATCGACCAATCGCGGTCAAGGGCGAGCGTGGGCCCGACGAAAGTTCAGGTAGGACCACACTGTCTGTCGGTCATGTGCGGGTAGCCCCTCACCGTTGAACGGCCGGCGGTCTTGTCTTGCCAGATCAGTTCACTGGTCGTTTTTCACATCTCTATTTTTCACTCAAATCGGAGTCAGTTGAAGTGGTAAAATCTTATATACTGTGGCCGTGTTTTGATCTTTGATGCAGCACCGAAGGGCTGATTGATTGGTTTCACCAGCGGGAAAGAACGTGTAAAATCAATTACCTGGCAAAGTCATCTGGAAATGAAGTAAACACCTTTTCATTTACAGTACCTAAAAGGACTACCACGTGTACTCTAATTCAGTTTATTTATTAATGTGTTTAGTTGGAATTCTAGATAGTAAACTGAATTAGACAGTTGCTTCTTCCACCAAAATTGAGCACCTGAGTGTTGCATGTTGAACTTTAATCATAATGTGTATTCTATGTTAACCAACCAGGCCTCGGGGCTCTATCTTTTTCTAAGTATCAAATTTCAAGCAAACAGCTACGCTTCCCTCTGTTTGGCAGGCAAATCAAAACCATTCACAAGCAACATATAGGCACATTTTTCCAAGCAAATGATATCACAACCAGAATTTGTAACATCTCTAGTAAGGTGGACTTCTTATTGTGTTTTTTATTCAAAATTTAGTGCAAACTTTCCATATCAAATGACTCCTAGCGAGGATTCTCATGCGTTACAACTATTGGTATTGTTTTACTACTGTTTAAAAACACTAAGAGAAGTCCACCATTTTGGTAGTGTATAGTGTAATGACATCATTATAAGTGGAGAACTAAAAAAACTCATAAGGTATGTAACATACTTTCTCCATCTCAAATTATAAAATGTTTTACTTTTTTAACACCAAGTTTCACCACTAGTCTTATTTAAAAATTTGTGCATTATGTGCATAAGCTCAATGCTCACCCATGGTTAGCAGATGTGCATTATGATAGGTTTCAACGTCCCCCCTCCCCTTCTCGTACATTGCTCCCTCCTCATTTTGCATAGGACTAAATCAAATCCAATAAGTATTGCACATTATTTTTTAAAATGAAAGGTATAATCAATATTACTTCATTATTACTTGGCTTTGCACTCTCAAGTAACACAATGGCTAATGGTTGGATCGGTTCACGCTGATACACTGGTAGGATGTTAAGTGTTCATCGACACCTTCAAACATAGCCGTGACATAAGAGCCAAGATGGTGTCATGAGCATTGTGTTACTTGATCGCTTGATCATTGAGTGAGGAGACATCTCATCGAGACACGATGCATGAGAACCTACTGTAGTTTCACGGATGGGAGAGGATTCATGGTCAGGAGAGCTCTGACCCTCCTAAATATGTGTCATGAACAAATCCATGATAGTTCTCACGATGTATTCATGGGTCCATCAAATGTTTTTCATATACTCCCTCATGGTGTCTCATGAGCGATACATTAGGAGTTCAAGGCCAAGACCCTTGGCTCGTAAGTCTATTCCAAATCTAAGACTCCCCCGTGCCAATTTGTTTCTAATTATATGGTACTCAGTTTGTTCTAACTTGGGGCTAGCTCTGAAATTGGGCCCTAGCTAGCTAGCTAGCTAGGTGGTCACACCCAGGGATGAATGACATGAAACACTGAAATGAGTTAGTCGTAGGTTCACGACAAATATACCAAATGTTTGTCTGGATGCACTTTATTCACCTCAATCCATACGGTTGAGGTAGATTGGAATGTAAGTATCCCCAATGTTCCTAAACATGTGAATTGAAGTGGATACGAGTGCAACCAAATAAGCCCTACTAGATTGTATAATAGTATGCATGTTTAATTTGTCTAGAGGTGGGAAGTTTTCTTAATTAAAATAAAAGAGATGTGAGAAATTATGCATTCTCCATTTAAAAAGCTTGCTTACCAGTACATACATTGGACCTTAGTGAATAATCTATGTGATGATTGTATTTTAGATTAAGCTTGCTATCTTTATCAAAGAATAGGCATGGGTTGGAGGGAAGCTTCCTGGTGTGGAACATGGACTGTTCACTCGTTCTCTTAAAACATTTCCAGACTCATCAATAATATAATATATATGGATATGGATCCTCATGGTTCAATTCAGTGTCACTTTCCTGGTCGTTAAAACAAAACATTCTCATCAATGTCAATCGACGACCATCAGAAAACATCCCGAAATCTATTTTTTTTTTTTAGTGCACACCAGCTCCAGGTTTCAGGAAAATAGAATAAAACGAGTCAGACCAGCAAACATCATCGCAATTAATAATAATATATACTGCATATGCATGACACCGACTTGGTACTGCACATTGTGTTTCAGGTTGCTTACCTGAATGAACAAATTAAAGCCTTATTCTCTGTCCCAAGTTTTTCTTTTACTTTTTTAGGAGAGAAATAAATGACCCCTTCCTGTAAGAACTAATTAAGATGTGACAAGAATTGGCACTGTGCAAAAAGCCTTAGCTTGCTTAGGCACTAAACAAAGGACTCTGATCGCTCGGCTGGAAAAATTAAGGGGCCGTTTGGTTCCTAGGTCAGGGCTGGCCTCACCTGGCCCAGCGAGTTGTCCAGCGTATGGTTGGATGGTGAGCTCGTCTCGGTTCCCGTGCTAGACAGGCCAACGTGAGACAGCTGAAACCGCTCTCCGGCATTGGCGAGGCCTGGCAAGGAGAGGAGAGGAGAGGCAAAACCGGTGAGTAAAAGAACCAAACGGCCCCTTTCAGATCTGCGTAAAGTACGTAAAGCTCAAAAGCATCACCATCCCCAAGCAATGGTACTGTTGGTATGTCTGGTTATTTTTAATCCCTGTCCTTGATTTCCAGCTCACAAAGGCTGAGTGCGTCTAACATGTCTGCTCAGATATAGGAGATGGATCGAGTAGAAAGGTGGCAACGCACGCGCAGGAGATCAAGATGCATGCGAGTGAGCGACGAGGATTGGAATTTAATTTCTCCTGCCTCCTTGATTGGCTTGAGACCACGATGTTTTCTGAAAACAACTCAGGCTAGCTCTAGCTGGCCTGGCTCTGAATTTACTGCATTTTAGCTGAATTCTAACATTCCAGTTCCAGCACAGTTCATTCGTCGGTCAGTTAACATTTTAGCTGAACCGATGATGCTTGCATTTGGTCGGAGCATCACTGCATCAGGTGTTGTGTCACTGGCAACTGGTATGAATGCATGCATGCCTACTCGTGGGCCACCTTGTACCAGCAACCAGCACTGTTAAGCAATAATAAGCGTTGTTAGTGAGTGTGGTTATGGCAGTGGCCCTGTTAGTATGGTGTACTAGCAAAGATTCCAGGGCATTATGACTCGTGGATGGTACTCCACATGCCATGATACGATGCCACAAACGGCTGGACTGTTCTTGACACTGCACGGGCGACGCCATTGCTGCTGTTCCGCCCGTACACGCAGTGCAGGTGCAGTGGCAGCTGCAGCTGGAAGAGCCAGAAAACCATTCATGATTCCTTTTGCACTTGCTTGTATGGCAGCCGTGGGGTTTGAATAAACTCGAGACCTGCCCAACCCAACCCAACCCATCCCAACCTACCGAACCCAACTGCTGCTTCTACTGGCTCCCAAGGGCAATCATGCCTCACATTCTTTGCCCTCGCCATGTGCCACTCACTATCCATCCATGATCCTATGCATGCATGCATGCATGCATGGACAGGCAGGTCGGCTCGATCGACTCATCATTATCCGTTAATGATTCAGAGTTGGGAGGCTTCTGCAAGCCTGCAACTGCAAGTACCATCATCATCGTCTATGACTACATTTCCTAATTAACATATCTATCATTTGTTTCATCAAAAACATCTATCATGCGTGTGTACAAAACTACAAATCAATCATTGGAGAACGAAGCTAGTGTCGATACGGAAATGGTACAAGGAAGAAGGGAGACGAATAAAGAAATTTTGGCCATCAGAAATTAAATGAATAGAGACAAATATATGCTTGCTGCGCTTGTGGTGAGGAACTAGCTAGTAGTGTCGGTGACGCTGTTTTTGCCGGCGTTTTAATGGACGCGCCGTAGCATGCGGCCGGCTTCGACGCCGCCGCGCAGGGGAGCGAGGCGACTGCCCGGCACGTCAGGGCAGCTGGGATCACCGAGATGGAAGACCCTTTCATGGTTTGTTGGCCTTGTCTCTCTTTGACCTTTTGCTCCTCCGATCCCCATCCGCATTTAATCATATAGGTCGATCGGACACCGGCACAATCCTGCTCACAGGATCGACGTGCGTGCTAGCAGCTTGTTGTTCTAAGCCTTTGCTTAGAAGCTTCTCGGACAATTATAGCTGATAGTCTAGTGGCGTCGTCGTCAGATTGCACAAAAGCTATAGTTAGCTGAAGATGTTATTTGGATTCTTTGAGGAGCACGAGTGCACTAGTTTTGGAAAAGAAACGTTATTCAAACACCATGGATGGTTTTGGTGGTAAAAAGTAGCCGGTTCTTGCTGAGGTAGCGTATGTGTATTGCATTGTATGTGTGTACATGTATATATATTGCTGTCTGATTGAGAAACCCAGCTGTCAGAAAGCAACTGCTAGCATAGGAACATCTCAATTACCAGTCGGTGGGCAATGGAGTTTTGACTCAGATAAGTGCTTTTTTTTTTCTACGAAGAAAAAAATGGAAATTGTAGAAAGGTGTAGTGCTGGTGCCTAGTCGCTCAAAGGAGCAGGAGATGGTGAACTTTGCAGATTAGGAAGGGAAAGAATAGCTGTTGTCTGAAACTCTGAATTATTGAATCAATATATGTCCCCTGGACCCTGCAGGTGCCAAGTGTGAGGTGATGGAGAAGCTTGGCGGCACACACAATAGTGCGGGCCACACAAACAAACACCATCACGAGGTTGGGCCGCACTAGTGATTTGTTTTGCAGAGATTTCGTCTTCAGCTTTTTTTTCTGAAAAGGCTGATGTGTACATGTACCTCGTGATGCATTGCTGTGCATATACATTTGTCTGCAGAGGGTGAGCCGTCTTTGGCAAACATCTGACAGTCGGTGCCAGGTCGGATTCGTACGTAGTACTAGGTTCTTTCTTTCTCTCCTTTCGCTTTAATCTGTGATTAGAGGCGTGCTAACAGAGGAAGAGGTTTCCATCAGACGTTGAGCTGATCTCTGTCGATCACTGCGCCAGACTCGGACGTGGCATTTTCTCAGTCAGTGTAGTGCGTAGCACGCACCAAAATTTGTTTTATTACTGATGATGCCGTGATGGCTGCGAATGCTCTTCCAGAGTGGAGAGCAACACACACGAAGAGCAGAATGGTGCTGCTGCTGCCCATGAGTTTGCACAATTGGGTAAGAGAACTAGGAACAAATTTGACTCGCCTTCTTGCGTGCAACATATAGTTTATTGGAAATATAATAACTTTTCTGAGTAATAGAAAGAGCTCTCTTTTGTTTTTTTTTTTAAAGTGTAGTGTGTAAAAGCTCCACCCATGTGGCGAGCAAAGGCTTCAGTCCCTTGTACATTTTTTTTGGACGAAGATAACGCGCGACCCGTCGCTCTATCGGAGAACGCGCGACCCACCCTCTCGCGCGCAACCAGCTCCGCTCCCCTGCCCGTCCCGTCCGTTTCTATTTTAGGCGTGCCGAGCTATCCGTTGCCAGGCAGCCAACCACCAATGTCCGGCCAGCACGTGTCCAAGTCTCTAGGAAAATTAGTTCAAAAGAGTGCAACCCAAGGCGCAACATGCAAATGTCACCTTCTATGTGACGTCAGGCTGACACAAAGCAAAATAAAAGCAAACGATTTTTTTTGGATTGCTATAAATTTTGAATGTTGCATCCATTTTAAATTTCATCTAGTATACCATTGTATTCTACATAATGAGATGAACAAAACAAGATCTCACTTGCACATTTTTTAAAAAAATTATTTTAGTAGTAATTTATATATGTAATACGTACTAGGAGATTTATAGGAGTTGCTAGCATGTGACGCTAAAGTTGCCACTCCAATAATATATTGTGTAATACTAAAGTTGCTACTCCAACAATATACTAAAGCTGTTACATCGAAGCAATTTATGTAAAAATATGCTAGAAGATTTATAAAATAAGTTGTTGTCATGTAATACCAAACTTTCTACTTCAAAAATAAACTAAATGATTTTTAGCTGGACCTATAAACTAGCTGATAAGACAAGCCAGCTAATTTGTTATGAGAGAAATCTGTTCGAACGGCTAATAAGCCCGACTGATTGACATGATATATACGCATTGATTGTTACTTTTGGAAATATAATAAATTTATTATGTAGAATTTATATAAAGATACTACCAAAACATTACAAGGTTGTAACTTGGAGTGATAAGTTATTAAAATAAACATTGCATGAGTAGTCAATTAGGAGGGCAAATTATTATACAACACATTAAAAATACTAGAAGACATGACTTGCTGTCAATTAAGGGCATTTATTAGAAAATACCCTAAAGATAAGGGTAGCGGCACAAAACAAAGACAAGCTAAAACCTGAGAGGCAAATTATTAGGAAAAACATTGCATATGCTGCCAATTAGAGAGACAAGTTATTACATAACTCAATATATGAGCCGAGAAACATGATTAGCTGACAAATGGTGTGACATTTATTAAAAAACATGACTAACGATCTAAAATGAGATAAGTTGCACCCTATGGGCAAATTATTAGAAGCATTATATTAAAGTATTAAATTAGAGGGTAAGTTATTATATAACTAATACGTAGGATTTAGGAATACTTTTAAACATAAAAAATGACTGAAAACTAAAACTAAAAAATAATTAAAAACTAATAACTGAAACTAAAAGATTTAAAAAATTGAATGAAAACAAAAACAAAAACTAATTTACTAGAAAATAAAAGAAATAATAAAACCCCCTAAAATAATTAGAAACATAAAATATTGAAGAACAACTAATATTTAGGGTTTAGAAAGATATACAAACGCAAGTGATTGAAAAAATTCATAATTCATTTAACCGAAGCTAAAAGAAACAATGAACAAAAAAAACTAGTACATAGGATTCAGGAAAGCTTTCAAACCCGAAAAGAAAACAAAAACTTAAAAAAAAAATCATTAAACTAAAAGAAGAAATGAAAAATAAAACTTAATGAATCATTAAAATGAAACTAAAAGAAAGATACAAACAACAAATGAAATGAATAGAAACGCAAAAAAACGAAAAAATATAACTCAAAACTCATCAAACTGAATGGGTAACTGAAAAAAAAAAAAAAGCGCGTAACTCAATAAACTGAATTGCATAAATATATTATAAAATATTTGCATCATGGGTCTAGTTTTGTAGACCTTATTTTTGCAATCTAGATTGAAAACAGTGACTTTGGTGAAAAGTTATCGTATTTAGAATTTCATTCAGAGCTCATGAAGAGGCACGTACATATGGATTTTCTTTTCTTTTTTTTGAAACAGAATTACATTATGACAAGTGTTGATGGTGGATAACATCAATTTTTATTAGAACTTTAGACATGAAAAGGCACATGAATACACATTAGTCTAGGGTTTTAACTGACAATTTTCACGAGTTTTGCATATTCTATATTTTTCAGGGACCTTTCTAGAAAAGCTTAAAACAGGGATTACATTGCATAATTATCACAAAACTTAACCGCGACGGAAAATATCGCCAAAAGGATCAGGAAGGGTCTAGAAGACACCGGGCAAATGGGCCCCACAGGGGGATCAGGTGGGGCCGGCCGGCGCCCTAGGTCAACCGACGGCGCTCCTCTTCTGGAAGCTTCCTCATACCGCCTTAGGGTTTGCATCTCCACCGTTACCCAAGTCGGTTTGATCCAACGGCGCACGCTCATCCCACCTATAATAAATAAAGGGGCGGATCCCCCTCCCTAAAGGCATTCTACACCCCGATGCTTCATATTCTCTACATAATTAGGGTTAGGGTCCCTCTAGTTGATCTAGTTCTAGTTCATCTAGTTCTAGTTCATCTAGTTGTAGCAATTAGAAGAGACTAGTTCATCTAGATCTAGTCTTGTTTAGAGATTAGAGAGATTGAGTAGAGGAGTAGATATTCTGGAGGAGTTTTGGTCTGTCGGTGCTTCTTCGTGGCTGTATTCTTCTAGATTCAGCTCCCTCGCCCGGAGCTGCGTTCTGAGGTACTTTTGTATTCATCATTCCGATTCAAGTAAGCATTTGTTCTTATTTGTTCTTAAGTTCATAACTCATATTGAGTGCTTTGATCTTGGTCATTACTTGGTTGAAGTAGTATTTCGTAGTGTAGACATGGTGCCTAGGCTAGGTTTACTTGTGGATGTCCCCTGATTAGCCGGATAGTGGTAGCTCGCGAAAGGTGACCTTATAGCTTCGTTGAATCCTCTGTAGTCCACTTCCCATTGATAGGACTGATAAGCTTATAGGTGCTTGATAGAAGATTACTCTGTTTCTTCTCCTATTCGGGTTACTTGCCTAGTTAGAATGGTATTATACAAAGCTTACCGGTTGGTAGAACTAGAGTTCAATAGCTATTTCCTCTTTCTTGATATTATCTAGCCTAATTGTAGGGTTAAGTCTATATACTTTGTCATCATCACAACTGTTCACTATGGATACGATATTTAAAACCTCCGGGTAAAATGTGACACTGGCATGATATCTGTGCGCTTGCGGATAATCTTACTTAAATCTTATTTAGTGGAGTGCAGTTAATTTATACCAACAAGCATTTTTAGCGTCGTTGCCGGGGAACGGTTTGCTGATTTTGACTTAGTCTAGCTTAATCTTGTATTATACTTTTATCTTTTCTTATTTTATCCCATTCTCTTCATTATTTTTGTGTTCATCCTTATGGATGCTTTTAATTCTATTCCTATCTGTCTTTATGGCATGCGCGAAAGCTTCGGGCCACCAAAATCTAATGAACCTATCATAACACCTGGCTATGAGGTGCGCCCATGTTTAATTAATATGATTCGGGATAAACCCTTCTCGGGAGAAGGTAACGAAAACCCATACTCATACTTATGAGAATTCGAGCAGACCTGTGCATACTTGCGCATTGCTGGCATGTCCGATAAGACTACTAGATGGAAGCTTTTTTTCCATTTTCTTTGACTGGAAGAGCCAAATGTTGGTATAATCGAGCCGTAGGGAGTATGCAAGGTGATTGAGAAATATTATACTCTGAATTTTGTTTATATTTCTTTCCCATCCATGGAGTAGTTAACCTTCAAAAAGAGGTTTTAACTTTTAGACAACTAGAACAAGAATCTCTTAGTAAATCATGGGAGCGTTTTAATGAACTTGTTACATTTGGCCCTGACCATAGTTTTTCAGACTCTATGCTTATTTAATATTTTTATTTGGGTCTTACCAAGGAATTTAAGGAATCCCTTGATTTATCCTCTGGCGGAGCTTTTCTTCACTTACCTATAACTGAAGCAAGGCCTATGCTAGAAAAGGTTATTCAAGCCTATTCTGAGTGCCCCGAGAAGAGAAAAACTTATCACCCGAACTAAACACGGAAGTCTTGGTAGCTAAAACACAATCACTCCATTCCCAGGATTTAGCTATCGATCCTAAACCTTTGAAATTCCACTTTGATGATTTAAACTTCCAGTTAGCTAAGATGCTCGTAAATCAATACACATTAGATCTCCTCAGAAGAGCATCTTGGGAAAAATGTCGTCAACTTCCTTTCTCTCCTAAAAGACATTGGGAAGAGTTCAAGGATGACATGTCAAGTGATGCCATAGAAGGAGAACCAAGCCACTTAGGAATAAATTCTATCTTCTCCCCTTCTATGCCCATAGTAAATGTCTCTAAACCCATCCTTGACCCCAATGAGTCTTTTTATTCTCTTTCTACTAAACTTCATAATGACCCTAGAAATCCATCAAGGAATGCCTAAGAAGAGCAACGACAATGGCAGAAATACGTAGAACATACTAAAAATACATATGCTATTGTAAAAGAATGGATGGAAGAGGACGAAACTTTAGCACTAGCATCTAAACTTGGTTTAAATTCAAATGGTGAGCTTAAATCAATTTTTTTAATAAACAGAACTCACCCAAGTTTAGAGAAAGCTTTAGATGAGACCAACCTTAGGGATATCAATTCATGGGAAATTCTAGAAAATAAAACATCCAATAAATGTCATAGGCATAAAATAATAGAGACAAACTTGTTGCCTATAGACAACCATGAAGAGTCACCCTTAGAGTTTGAAAAGGGAGATCACATCGATGAACATGGGAATTATCTCATAAACACTTCATCGAATCCATGGTCATATGAGAAATCTCTAGAATCTTTTGGTCTCTCTAATATTACCACACACGAGATCTTCAACCCCCTCTTTATACCTGTTCATAAAATTATTAAAAGGGTGGTTGTAGATGCATATGTTTATCATAAATATTATAGATCTCGTTGTAATCTTGATATAGGCGCACAAAGGCTAGTGTTCTAGAGGAAACCGCCGCACAAACTCAATGTACAATAATTAGAAGGTTTTCCAAGAATAACCTTGTGTCCTAAAATAACCACTCTTGAAAAAAAATAGCATAGCTATAATGCCCTTGTGAATTTATGAAAATATTCCTTTGGATATTTTTTGTCACTAACCATTTTAGGTTTGAAGTGAGAAAATGACTAATGGCAAAGAATAGATATGTCCAACCAATTATCATGCAACATTAATTATATCCATCCAAAGTTAAATCTGCCTTGCAAAATTCAAGCTTGGGGGAATAGACTTATTTAGAAAATCCTATGTTGCTAATATTGGTTGTATCTACTTTTTAATTTATATTCAATTATTTACCTTTTTATCTCTAAATAAATAAATCTCTATAAGTGTTTTCATATTATCTTTGTCTATGCTAGTATGTTTTGGTTTAAAAGTACTACAACTGGGTACTTTTATAGGCTTTTTAAATTAAGCATGGTGCTTAGGTTAAATAGTCTAGCTTAGTTAAATTAGACACGGAGTTTGGTTTGGCTATTGATCTAAAATTAGCTTGTGTAGACATTGGATATTTTATTGACTAACCCCTATAAGAAACTTTTAAAATTAATTTGGGTAACTCATGAGATAAATTCGAATTAGAGATGAGACAGGGGCACATGCTTGAAAAAGAAGACACAACTCATTCATCATGAATAAAAAGAACTGTGAGCATTAATGATTCATTCACGTTATCTTCTACTGCGAGTTACTTTGCCTCAAGCCATGTCTATATAAAAATATGATCTATGCTAAAATAATATCAATACTATCTTTTTTTATTAGCATAGACAGAACAAAATAAAATACTGGACAAGCAACCTATGTTTAAAATTTATATACTCCTTCGGGTATGTATTGTCCACTAATCTGTTGCAGGCATAGTAATGACTGGAGTGAAAAAGAGTCAAAAGATCAAAGAAGTAAAAGATGGCAAAAGAATAAGTGCAACAGAGAAGACAAGATGTCTATGAACAACTCAAGATGCAAGAGAAAGGACCACCAGTCATTTACCCTTTATAACTTAGTGCCGTCACGCTCTAATAATGAAGGTAATATTCTAAAGTAAGTGGTCACTGCTCTTCTCTTGATCTTGGTGCACATAAATACATAAACATATTAGAGTTACAACTTAAATTGATTAACCTAATTAACTTAACATGCTTTGTTCTTTAAAATTGTTCATGGCACCATTCTCTTAATTTCAGTCTTAACCAAACAAGCTAAAATATTATATTCGATCTTAAGAAGACGATAGTCATACTTATGTGAAAATTTATATAGAGATAGACAATCCTTCTATTGGTTAAGCAATTTTATTCTTTTCTATCATGTGAACTTAAATGTAATATTAAATGCTTAACCTTTTAATCTTCCCACTCATGTCATAAATAAACAAATCATGTAACACCAACTTTATCTTGTTCATTGTGCCTACGGATAGAGAAAAATAAATAAAGAAATAAATTTGGTTCTGTTGGTGTTTTTCCACCAGCAGAGCCTATGCGCTTGATCTCTACCTTGGTTTTGTAAACAGGACAACACATTGAGCAAAGTTTATTAATTCTACAAGTAAAAGTTCTATGAACATGCACACTGAGCAAGATGCCGCCAGCTACTATTAAAGCTCTACTTCAACCTATGGGTCAAACCAAAGAACAAAAGTGACATCATCATCACTAGAGGTATGCAACCATCAAGACCTCCATCTCTCAAAATGGAGAGATACACAAGAGTGGAAGAAGAAGACCTATCGGTAGACTTTAAATTTTGTACCCTTGCCATAAGGTAATATGGTAGTTATCTAATTAATTAGTATTCCTGTCTACATTAATAAATTTACCTTAACATATTCATCTTCATAAATATTAAAAAGAAAAAACCTTTATTGCTTCATTTACTGCATCATAAAATATTAAAAGCCTCACGTGAATAAACTTGTGGTAACCCTGTAGAAATATTTACTGTGGTGGCATAAAAAATAATGATAGCTCCTGCATTTACTTTTTTGCACTATAAAAAGCCTAAGCCCCATAAAAATAAATATTCTCTATGATGGCATAAAAAAATATACAACTATATAATGCACACATATTTAATTTCTACATAATTAAACTAGAAAATCCTAAAAAGAGAATCCTGCTAAAACTTGTTAATTTGAAATCAACTTATAAGAATAATCAATTATTTATTGGCTGATCGCTAACCTCTTATTAAATTTGAGCCTCGAGTTTTGGTTTTCTTGTTTGAGTATAACTATGCAGGATAACATTATGACTAAGGAGTGAGTCTATCAGTGGAGCCCACTAAGACTATCGCTGACAAGCTTACCCTAAAGATCATCAACACCAAGTATTGCAAACATCTAGCTTGGGGGAGGAGCATCCCCTAGTTATCAGGTAACTATACCTAGGCGATTATCGAGTCTATTTTATATAGTCATAAAATACTAAAAATATATGGACACATGAAGGTCCATGTCTTTAGAGTCTTGTGAGTCCAATAGAAATAAAAAGATGAATAACAAATTAAAATCAAAAACAAAATACATATCTATGTATTAAGGTGTGATCATAGAGTGTGTCTAGTTAGTAAGAGTCAAATAAAAACTAGAGAACATTAAAATTTTGTTTTGGAGATGATTAATAGTTGCTCTACCATAATTCCTTTCAAGTGCCTAGTTTTCAACCTTGAATGCTCCCGAGTTTTGGACATGACTGCTTTGATATAAAAATTTACTCTGAACCTAAAACTTGTGGAGGCATATGCTTGAGCTAAGTCTAGGTAATTGATTGATATGATACATGAAAGGTCTAAGCTGCTATTTATCTTATTCCTAGCATTACTAAGTTCTAGAGATTTATTTTGAAAACCTAAAATCTTACATGATGAGCTCTTGTATGATAAAGTTTGAATTCCTACCAAAGCCATATAATACATTTAGCGTCAGGAAAATATTTGCGCATTTATGCTGCTTGCTTTACATTGAGTTCAGTCAACCTTTGTTGTATACCTTATGAGAGTCTTGTCATGCTTTTTAAAATCAAGATCACTTACGCACTCCATCCCACATATGCATTACTCCTACTCAGGGTGTAAGTGCAGTCATTTTCACTTTCATCCAGATCCACCTTAAAAATATTTTTCTCCTACACTAGGAGTAAACACTCAAAATATACCCTATAGGACAGCCCCCATTTAATTGCTCTAATTTCTTATTATTATCTCTCCAATTATTTATATTCAAAGGATGCATGTGGCTATACAAAAAGTATTGAAAAAAAAGAGTAGAAGAAAAAGGGGAGTAAAAGATGGACAAGTGTCCCAACAATTAAAACAATGGGTACATAGATGCCCACCTCCCAGATTAAAAAAAAGAAAAAAGAGAGAGAGAGTAAAGATAGCCCATGTTTTCCCGCGAAAAGTTCTAAGGAGAGAGTTATTTTCAAAGAGCAAAAGTAGAATTAGGATTAGTCACTAAATACCATAAATACACCTATCCACCATATTCCATACACATGCACATTTTGATTTGATTGTATGCCTCGATTCTCTGTGGATCCATTGTTTGACTTTATAATATATGAATTGCATGTATGCTCATCCTTGTTATTGCCACTCTTGTAAGCTCCACTATAAATCCTTAGTTGTAGAAAGACATAACATCATTAATGCCTCAGTGAGATCTATAAATACCATATATAATAAGAGACTTGAGGATGTCATACAATTATGCTCTGAGTTTTATTTCAAAACTTACAAAACTCCGGAATATTGGTACTGTGAAGAATTTGAGACATAGTGCTTGACTTGATTGCTCTATCTTTCGATTGTTCAAGACTTATGCAAAAGCGGTAAAGCTCCATAGTTAAAGGTAAAATGGGTAAGTTTAAAAGTTAGAACAGTTTTGTCTAAACCGGAGGAAAATTTATGTTTAAAAGCGAGTGTGCTTAAAAAAATAAAAGTATTGCAGCAACTCCTGATCCAAATATTTTAATAATTAGGCTTAGGTTGTTTACCAAGGGACTGGCAAAAGGTAAGCTTGGGGGAGTTGTTGACGGTGGATAACATCAATTTTTATTAGAACTTTAGACATGAAAAGGCACATGAATACACATTAGTCTAGGGTTTTAACCGACAATTTCCATGAGTTTTACATATTCTATATTTTTCAGGGACCTTTCCAGAAAAGCTTAAAAGAGGGACTACATTGCATAATTATCACAAAACTTAACCGCGACGGAAAAAATATCGCCAAAAGGATCGGGAAGGGTCTAGAAGACACCCGGCAAATGGGGCCCACAGAGGGGATCGGATGGGGGGACGGCCGGCCCCACCACCTGGGCGGCCGGCCCCTAGGTCAACCGACGGCGCTCCTCTTCTGGAAGCTTCCTCCTACCGCCTTAGGGTTGGCATCTCCACCGTTATCCAAGTCGGTTTGATCCAACGGTGCACATTCATCCCACCGGGCTATAAATAAAGGGACAGACCTCCTCCCTGAAGGCATTCTACATCCCGGTGCTTCATATTCTCTGCATAATTAGGGTTAGGGTCCCTCTAGTTGATCTAGTTCTAGTTCATCTAGTTGTAGCAATTAGGAGAGACTAGTTCATCTAGTTCTAGTTCATCTAGTTATAGCAATTAGGAGAGACTAGTTCATCTAGATCTAGTTTTGTTTAGAGATTAGAGAGATTGAGTAGAGGAGTAGAGATTTTGGAGGAGTTTCGGCCTGTCGGTGCTTCTTCGTGGGTCAGTATTCTTACGGATTCAGCTCCCTCACCCCGAGGCTGCGTTAGAGGTACTTTTATATTCATCATTCCGATTCAAGTAAGCATTTGTTCTTATTTATTCTTAAGTTCACAGCTTATATTGAGTGCTTTGATCTTGGTCATTACTTGGTTGAAGTAGTATTTCGTAGTGTAGGCGTGGTGCCTAGGCTAGGTTTACTTGTGGATGTCCCTTGATTAGCCGGATAGTGGTAGCTCGTGAAAGTGACTTTATAGCTTCGTTGAATTCTCTGTAGTCCACTTCCCGTTGATAGGACTGATAGGCTTATAGGTGCTTGGTAGGAGATTACTCTGTTTCTTCTCCTATTTGGGTTACTTGCCCAGTTAGAACGGTATTATACAAAGCTTACCGGTTGTTAGAACTAGAGTTCAATAGCTATTTTCTCTTTCTTGATATTATCTAGGCTAATTGTAGGGTTAAGTCTATATACTTTGTCATCATCCCAACTGTTTCCTGTGGATATGATATTTAAAACCTCCGGGTAAAATGTGACACTGGTATGATATCTGTGCGCTTGCGGATAATCTTACTTAAATCTTATTTAGTGGGGTGCAGTTAATTTATACCAACAACAAGTTAGCTCGTCGGCCCAAAGGGCTTTAATATTTTATCTATGTGGCTGGGCTGACGGACGTGTGCAGGCCACCAGGCCTCTCACGGGCAGGTGCAGGTCGCGCGCTACTCGCTCGGCGCGACAAGACGCGCGTTAGACTTTCCGATTTTTTTTTGAGAGGATCTCATGTACATTGATGATGGCTCGTATGCAATCGGCCCAATTAAGTTCTTGGGCCTTCAGCCTACCTAACTATTTTGGAAGAAGGAAGACACACTGGGGGTCCAGTGAATAGCCCACTGGGAGCCCATTCGTGTTCAACCGTAACAGATAGGCCCAAGCTGCGTGGTCTGCTCAATTCAGACCGGCCCATCTAGTTTACATTCCAGTTTCCACTGTTCCTCACTGACACATCATGACACCATCAAAAGTAGTAGTCCGTAGACGTACGAGTAGGTATGTCCGGATCGGGTGCACACTGAACAATCAATACATACTAGTACATAAAACAAATATATTAATATAGTATATCACTCTAGCAGCATGAAATGACGATGCGTATATACCTCGCTTTTTTTCCTTTTTAGCTAGGGGCTAGGGACAGACACGTACCGAACCGAGCGATCCATGCGACACTTTCTAACCGATATTCTTTTGTCCATGATCTACCAAAAGGCAACGAACAATGGCAAACATCCTTTTCTACTATACACTACTGGTAGGTTCCATATGCACGCTTGCAATGGCAAGCTCAGTAATGATACCAAAAAAAAAAATGGCAAGCTCAGCCAAAAAAAAAAAAAAAAAGAAAGGAAAGAAAGAAGGCAACCTCAGCTGCCGGGCCGGGGTCCTCTTGCTCTGCCTCTGCGGCGTGTCGGTGCAGCGCGGTACAATCTCCACTGCCAAAAGCGGATCGGATCGCAGGGAAAGCAGGATGCACGCAGGCTCAGCCTGCGGCTGCCGCTGCTCGCCTGCTTCGCGATGATCCCATCGGCGCGCCGGCCGGCGGGCCGCGCTCGTCAGAGGTGCAGGCAGAGGTTTCAGAGCTGCCAGCCAGTCGTGCGGCGCCAAGCAATTGGGCGCCAGAGAAAAGCCGACAGGCCGGCCGGCGACACAATAATGAGTACTGTACCACTGTACTCCCTGCTCCATTCATATGCACATCTTGTTTTAAGCTAGTTTAATAATAAAACTCTTGTTTTAGAGCAAGTTTAATAATAAAACTCAGAGACAGCTGTAAGGATTTTTGCAGTCTTTTTTCAGTCTACTCGTACAATAGTTAGCTCTTTATTATTAATATACATAGTTCACTTGTCTCTCTTATCAGTGGCGGATCCAGGATGGGACTTGGGGGGGGAGGGGCTAAGCAATAAAAATTTTGGTTGACAATGAAGATCAAGCAACTATTTGAGGCTAATTATAGCTAATTAAGTCTAATATATAGCTGCAATGCATGATGGCATGCAAATTTACACATAGCAAGGGGCTAATTAAAGCTAATACTACACTAATCCTATGCATATTTGAGGCTGGGGGGGGCTGCAGCCCTTATAGCCCCCTTGATCCGCCAATGTCTCTTATAAAGTTTCTCGATTCCTGTGTTTCAAATTTACTGTAAGTTTACAGCCCACGCTTTCCCTTTTTCTCATCTCCTCTCTCCTCCATCTCGGCATATAGCCGGCTTACATCCTCCTATAATACTCGCTCTTAAAATAAAAAGTTCATCTAGAAAATCAAAGTTTGTATCTCTAATTAAATTTATTATGAAAATTAATCTATACGCAATCTAAATAAATGTATTGAGGTTTTATAGAATTTTATGGGTATTAAATAAATATGATGACATGACACGGTGTTAATAAAGAGAGATGATAAAAGTTTCATAGGAGTAAAGAGATGAAACTCTTTTGTACTATTTCTAAAATATATGTGTGTTCACATAAAGCCCCCAATAAAACTGGCATTACATATCATATGTTTTTGTATAAATTCAGTCAAACTTTAAAAAATTTAACTCTCAAAAAGCTATATGTGCATTTATTTTGAGTAAAGAGGAGTACGTCTTTTATTAAGCGTCACTTTGATACTAACGCCAATCAAGTTTAACATGCCTTTGAAAAGTAAACCTACCTATCCATCATATAAAACCAGGTACAAACCCTAAATCACTCAACTCTCTCCCTCATCCCGCAGCCACTAGAGACCTAGGCGCTGCGCTCTCTCTCCCTCCACTCTCTCCACCCTCTCTCTCTCTCTCTCTCTGGCGCCCATGCGCGGTGGCTAGGCGGTGCGGTGGCTGCAGTGTGGGTAGGCAGGTGCGACAGCTCAACCTCCTTCCTCCACAACAGCGGCCCCCTCCCCAACGGCCTCCTCAACGGTGTCCTCCACAACCTCTGACAAGCAGATTTGTGTCCTCCACCATTCCCAATACCTCCAGCTACAGATCCGTCCACGGGGCTCGCAGATCCGGCCTCAGGGCTAGCGGATCTAGCGAGCTCGCTGGCGTGCTCGATGGAGGACACGTCCCAGTGGTAGATCCAACGAGTAGGTGGCCAAATTTGGCAACTAGTGCCTGGATCTGGTGAGCTATGGCCGCGGTGAAACCTGGATGGGCTCGATGGGCCCATTGATGACCACGCTAGGCTTGTCCATAGGTTTTTCTATTTTTTTATTTTTTACTCGATTTACCAAGGGGGCAGCAAACCACCTTGGAAAAGGTCACATTTGTAAACTATTTTTGCCCGCCTCCGTAAAAAATACTGTAGTAGTATTTGCCGTTATAGAAGATAATGCAAAGTAACCTCTTAAGTTTGCATTTAATCTTCCCATATACTCCCTTCATCCCTATATAAATCAATTTCTAGAATCCATGCAAGTCAAACTATCCTAAGAAACAACATTATGATAGAAATAAGCATGTTATGAAAATAAATTATATAGAATATTTAATTATGCTAATTTTATATCATAAATCTTGACGAATTTTTCTAGACCAAAGGTTAAAAAATTTGACGTAAGACAACTCTAGTCTATAAATTTATTTATTCAGAACAGAGGGAGTATGCTATTATGAAAGATAATATAAAGTGTTATTTTTATATTTATATCTACCACAACCATTATAAAAAATAAACAAAAATATCTCTCAAATCAGCATGTAAATACTAATATATGTTATTATAGTAAATAAATTAATGCTAATATGTTATTATAGTAAACAAATTAATATTCATAAAGTATGGTACAAATATTTCTAAACTACACACTAGTATAGCCATAAATCTGTATATATTCTAAACTACACAAAAAAATCTCTCAAATCAACATGTAATCTTTCAAAAATGTCTTAAAAGGTGTGTAGCTTAGAAGTATTTTTCTGTGTAGTGTAGCAATTTGTTTGCAGATTCAAAATGATTGCTTATGATATTGTAGTATTTAAGAACATATACTCTAAGACCTAAAGCCCTTATTTTAAAAAGTAAAAAAGGGTGTTAATAAAAGATACAATAAAAAATAAGTTTTAATTTAACTTGAGGATAAAAGAATCTATAGTACTTAGCAAGAATAAATTTAGAAATTAAAAGTTGGATTCATGATTTGCTAAGATGTACCAGGGCCACCATAGTTAATGGTAAGGTTTCAAACTAATTGTATATCTAAACTATACAAAGAAAAAACAAATATGAACATGAATGAAAAATGTATTGACCAACCCCTTGCAAAAAGGATTAATAAATTTATGATAACTGGATATAGACTACTAGTATGTATTACATCTAGAATTATAGTAGATATAAGTATTAGTTACTATTTAAGAGATACATATATTGTAATATTCTCTATAAACCTAATTGTATTTGAGAAAGTTTTCATACAATATTTTTTTGACAATGTATTTGAGAAAGTTTGAAAATGCGATGGAGGGAGTGCTCCTATAGCGTCGTTCCTAAAAGAATGAATTTCTAGAATTATCTTAAATCAAACTTTTAAACTTTGACCAATTTTTTGAAAAAAGATATTTTCACAACCGGATTCGCCTTCTTTGCCGAGTGCCCTAAGCACTCGGCAAAGAGCCCATGTTACACTCGGCAAAGGCTTTACCAAGTGTTGCACTCGGCAAAGAAACCGTTGGCAAAGACCTCTTTGCCAAGTGCCAAAAATTGGGCACTAGGCAAAGCTGTTGACGGTCCTTAACGTTCAAATCCAACCGTCAACTAACCTTCCAAAGTGATACAAAAGCAATTCATCTACCTAGAAGTAGGGCTTTGACTAACGAATTCTACGAGTTTTGGTGACTCAATGGTTTTGCAGGTATACACTGGAAATGACATGCTTTTGAGCTATAACGCAACATAGAATGCAAGATTGGACGCCACGGCTACGTAGGAATATTCCAGAAGGGACCAGAAGACATCACGCCGAAGCGGAGGGCCGGAGGACACCAGGCCAGACCGGCCGGTCTGGCCCTGGACCGACCGGTCTGGGGTCTGCCCCGATCACGGCCCGGTTCGCCCGGTTTACTCCACCGCCGTTGAGGATTGATCTCCACCATCTGCCAATGTCGGTTTGATTCAAGGGCTCACATTGATTCGCCAGGGCTATAAAAGGAGAGACAATCCCCACAGAGAAAAGGGGATCCATTTTGAAGAAGAAGAGCTTTATCGAGAAACCCTAATTAGGATCCCGGGAGGTGTCCCTTGAATGGATGACCTCTCGAGTTAGCATTCCAAGAGAGAGCTAGTTCTATACCTCTAGAAGCTAGTTCTATATCAGAAATAGAGAGATAGAGTTAAAGAGAGAGTTTTGGAGGAGTATCGGTCCTGTCGGTGCTATCTCTACGGCTTGTATTTGAGATTGCTTCGGAATCGACTTCTGAGTTCAAGTAAGTAACATTGTTTAGTTTGTCTTACTGGTTTGCGACTCTTTTGAGTACTTTAATCCTTGTAGCTCTTGGGTTAGAGTAGTATTCGTAGTGTAAGCGTAGTGCTTAGACTACGTTACTCGTAGATGTACCCTATCGTCCGGATTTTGTGGTAGCCCACGGAGGTGACTTTATAGCTCCGTTGAATTTTATATATCCCACTATCCCGTCGGTAGGCCGAGCAGGAGAATAATTGGTAGTCGGGTTACAGTTTTGGCTGTGCTCCTCTATCCAATTCTCCAGTAAAGCAATCTAGTCATATCATACTTAAGCCTGAATTAGAAGCCTTAGTTGTCTTCTCTATATCCCTATCTTCTACGGCCTTGTTTGCTACTTAGGTGGTTAAGTGTAGTTTAGAAGACTCACACATCTTCCTTTGGGTTTGATATTAAAACTGGGTATATTCATCCGGTGAAGTGCTACAACGTATCCGTGCGCTTGCGGAATTATTCAGTAGGCATTAACAGATACCAACAAGTATTTCTGGCGCCGTTGCCAGGGAAGACGTCGCTGAGATCACTCTAAACTTATCTTAACCTGTATCATAATCTTATCTTTTATTTGTATGCTATCACTCTTTACCTTTTCAATCCTCTTTACCTTTTCTATCCTTCAATGGATCAGTTTAATTCTACGCCTATCTATAAATATAACTTCACGAGCCTACTAGACAAGTATTCATCAATTCAATTGTAGCAATCATATAACTATGCAATGATAGAGAACAAAGGTGAGAGGAGGTAAGAACTATACCAAATCCAAGCTTTTGATGGCTCCAGAATCCAAGCTTTCGCTTGCCTCCCTCTAGTTCTAACTAGCTACCTAGGCCCTAGCTAAGGAGCTCTGATTAGGGTTTCTGGCTGATGATCGGACTTTGAATGAGGAATGAATGAATGTGCCTTACCCCTGCATTGAGTAGTGAGGACTGTTGGTATTTCTTATGCACAATTAAAATATGAAGGATTCCGCAAGTGCACAGAAAACCATTGTAGCATTTTACCGGGAGTATTCCAGGTATCGTTATTTATGTTTTACCACTGGAAAACAATGGTCAAAGATATTGATAGTTCACCATCATGTATCTACTAACTAATACACCAACTAGACTAAAGTAGGGGTAAATGATGAATGATAGGAGTTATGCGTAAATGACACAGACACACAAAAGAATTCTATGATAAAAGAGTAGATAGCTAAAGTGAGAGAACAACGGGAGAGTTTAAGATTCCTAAATACTTCTCTATTACTGGGGTTCTATGTAACTAATTCATGGATAGATATAGCAATCACACAATAGCACTTTAAAGAGCAGCAGTACCTTTCCAACTCTCGAATAAGACTGGGAAAAAGGTAGTCGGGAAAGACTGCCAAAAGCTCTGCGAAACATCAACCCGAACGTGATGGAATACGAAGACCGGACAGAGCTGTCACCTCTGGGGCTACCACAACTAACCATGGGATTGAGCGCAACCTTAGGTAAACCCTAACCTAGACAACATGTCTACACTAAAGATTACTACTCTAGTCACATATGATAACTAGCTAGAGCACCTAATACAGACGGAGATCCCATGCTAAAGTATAACAACTATACTAACCAATCAAATGTAATGCATAGAAGTAAATAGAGAAGATAAAATATATTAAAGCATAAATCTTACAAAAAATAAATACAAAGATATACCAGAACTCTGAAGACTCCTCTAAAGACTCCTCCGGAACTCCGGATGTAGCTCCGCTCTCCTTAACTCTCAACTAGAACTAATCTACTACATTAGAAAGTCTAGCCTTTAATTCTCTAGAGGTGAGAAGTCATCCATTCGAGGGACGCCTCTACATCTCCATAATAATGTAGTGCCCCCAAGGAGAGGGGTCTGGCCCTATATTTATAGTCCGGTGGGAATGCACGATGGCCGTTTGATCAAACCGACTTCACGTACGGTGGATATTAACCCTCAAAGGCGGTGGAGGAAGCTTCTAGAAGGGCGTAGGGATCCGTTTTAGGGGGAGGCCGCCCGGTATCTTCCCTCAGGCCGGCCGGCCCTCCACCTCGGCCTTCGGGCCTCCGCTTCGTTGTGATGTTTTCTTGATCCTTGTAGAGCCCAATGGTGTATGTTTGCGTCACGGTTAAGTTTCGTTACTCCGTTTGATAGTTAGGCCCTTTTTTGTGGTTTTCTGAAACAATCTCTGGAAAATAATAATTCACTAAAACTCATGGAATTTGTCAGATAAAACCCTAGACTTCTCTATTTGCAAGTGGATTGATCATTTATCATGTTTATTGCACTATTAAATGTTGACGCTATCCACCGTCAACAAGGACATAGTTATGCCTATCCATTACGCTCTAGGTTATCACGCTACCCTTACACGAGAGACATGTAGACCTTTCTTTAGGAAAATATAAATGACAACCTGGTAATACTCCGGGTAAAATGCTACAATGGTATTTGATCTGTGCGCTTGCGGATACTATTTCTATATTCTAAATGGTGGCATGATTTAATACCACATCTCTTGGTGTTATGCTGGGGATGACAACTTAGCATTCTAGTAGCGAAGCTCTGCCTACAAGCATTTTTAGCGCCATTGCTAGAGATAACATTAAGAGGTGTCAACAAGCATTTTTGGTCCAGTAAAGCAACCTAGTCATATCGTACTTGAGCCTGAATTAGAAGCCTTAGTTGTCTTCTCTATATCCCTATCTTCTACGGCCTTGTTTGCTACTCAGGTGGTTAAGTGTAATTTAGAAGACTCTCACACATCTTCCTTTGGGTTCGATATTAAAACTGGGTATATTCATCCGGTGAAGTGCTACAATGTATCCATGCGCTTGTGGAATTATTCAATAGGCATTAACAGATACCAACAAAAACCTTTGCCGAGTGCCCGACACTCGGCAAAGATCAAAAAAAAATAATAGAAAAAATTTTAATCCGGAGAGGGCCCCACCGACCAGCGCCCATTCGTCTCTATCTGGTGGAATTTTTTGTGGCATTTTTTGAAACTAAGTGTCCAGCGGGATTCGAACTCATGACCCCTCTCTCGCGCGAAGCCTCCCCTACCACTACACTACACATTCACATGTGTTTATATTTCGTTTAGGTTCCCTAAATATTTTACAAAATCGAGTGAAAATTGTTTGTTTGAGGCTCTAAACGAATTCAAATAAAAAACTTTTCAACTACAAAGTTTCATAACTTTTCAAAATATACAATTTTTATTTAAGAAGTTTCTCCATCCGAGGTCGTTTATAAAATTTGAATTTCAAATTTGAGCGGATTCAGATACAGTTTCACATGACAAGATTAATTCAAATGAAAAAGTTGTCAACTACAAAGTTTCATAACTTTTCGAGGTCTATAACTTTTATTTTGGGTGTTTCCCCATCCGAGATACTTTTAAAAATTCAAATTTTAAATTTGAGAAACACGACTGTACTTTTCGTTAGCAAAATTTATTCAAATTAAAAAGTATTCAACTATAAAGTTGTATAATTTCTCAAGACCTACATATTTCATTTTGATCATCTGACATAGTGATAGAAACATTGTTCACAAATCTTATATATCTCTTTTATAGTTTCGTAGTCTTATAGTTTCGTAAACTACGAGGGAGATATGTAACATTTGTAAATAGATTTAATTTTAGTTTGTCAAATTAAGAAATGGCCAAAATAAAAGTTGTAGATATTAAAAAGTTATATAACTTTGTAGTAGAAATTTTTTATTTAAATTAATTTACTGCTCCAAAATATACTCTGAAATATGTCTTTGCCGAGTGTAAAAATAAAACACTCAGCAAAGACCTTCTTTGCCGAGTGTCAAAAAATAACACTCGGCAAAGAAGCGTCTTTGCCGGGTGCTTTTTTTTACCGAGTGTTTTATCTTTGACACTCGACAAAGAGCTCTTTGCCGAGTGGCCGAAAAAAAACACTCGGCAAAAACCGGTTGACACTCGGCAAAGAGCCGAATTCGGTAGTGTTTTATGATATCAAATGAGTATCTTTAGATTTACTATTTTTTTTTTGACGCAAGACTGTGGGGGAGGTCCCCACAGCATAAAACTTTTAATTAATTAAAAAAAACAGAATTTGGGGGGTTACAAACCATAATTAGCTAATGGCATCTAACCAATAGCAGAAGGAGGATCTAAGATCTGCCTTGAATCTTACAGATTGAACTAAACATTGGTTCTTAAAATTAGCGAGCCACACATCAATTACAGGATCTCTTCTCTGGAAGACTTTATCATTGCGAACGTTCCAAAGTTCCCAGGCAGCAATCAGGGCAGCTTCAGCATAGAACTCTTGGTTTTGTGCATTACATGCTGTACTCAGGCGCTCAGGCATTGGAATACTTATGTCCCAGGTGAAATTGATGGTACTCCAACACTGGTTAGCAAACGGGCACTGAAAAAACAGGTGGTCGATATCTTCTTCGGCTCCTGTATTGCAGAGTACACAGAGTGCATCACCTTGGATGTTTATATGCCTCCTTCGAAGCATGGTCTTTGTGTCTAATCTGTCCACCAGTATCAGCCATGCAAAAAATTTAATCCTGGGTATGCAACTTGCTTTCCAAACTGCCTTGTAGAGAGGATGGGCATCCACATTGCTGAACACATGCGCATAAAAACGCCTAGATGAATAATTGGTTCCCCAGATTGGTGTCCATGTGTCTGTGACACTTTCATCATATTCAACCTGCTCTAATTGATTCTGTAGGGCCTGCAATTCATCATGTGCTTGGCTGGACAGCGGCAGGAAAAAGATGTCTTCCAGACCTTGCTGCAGCATCAGGCTTTGCACTGAAATGGTATTACCTTTTGAAAAGGAATGCAGCCTTGGAAACTGGACAGATAAGATTGAATCAGCCCACAGGTCATTCCAGAATGATATCGAGGAGCCGTTCCCAAGTGAGCATCTTGCAATCCGTCTGTAAATGGTGTTGAGGCGCATGATATCGCGCCACCAGAAGGATCCCAGTTCTCTGCATTCATGTGGAACTTTTCCTTCATAATATTTGTTCCAAACTAGCCTGACCCAGGGGGTGTCTACTCTATTATAGAATTTGTGCAGTTGTTTGATCAGCAGCGCATCATTTTGTAGCTTTAGGTTTATAACACCTAGACCACCCTTGTCCTTTGGTTGCATAACCGTTTGCCAAGCTACAAGATTGCCTCCTTTTGCAGTCTCATCACTTCCCCTCTATAGACACTGTTTGCGTGCTCGATCAATGTTTTCAATAAAGCCTTTTGGTACCTTGATAGTACAGAGGGTGTATGTGACTATGGGTGTAATTGCAGAGTTCAGCATTTGCAGACGGCCTGTGTATGATAACCAAGTGGAGCATGCCGACAGACGTCGTTCCACTCTATCCATGATTGGCGACAAATCATCGATTCTTGGCTTGGTGGTTCCCATTGGGAGGCCCAGGTATGTGAATGGGAGAGAGCCGACCTGGCAACCAAATGTGTTGGCTAGCTGCTGTATCCTCTGTGCTGACACATTAATTGGGATCATCTGCGATTTACTGAAATTTACTCTGAGCCCCGAGGCAGTTTCATAACTATTTAACAAAGCCCTTAGGAAGATCAATTGTTTGGCATCTGCCTGAAGAATAAGGAACGTGTCGTCTGCGTACTGTATTATCGGGAACTCATCTTCAGCATGCGGGATGGGGGCTCCTAATAGTCCTTGGCTAGCTGCTCTGTTTACTAATATCTGTAATAGCTCTGCAGCAATCACAAAGAGCAATGGTGACAGCGGATCCCCCTGGCGAACACCTCTCTTGCGGTGGAAGAATTTTCCGGGAACTCCATTCAGAAGAACTGAAGAAGAGCCAGAGGATAAGATGGAGCTAATCCACATGATCCAGCGCTCTGGAAATCCAAGTTGCTGCAACATTTGGAGAATTGTGGGGTGTTCTATTGTGTCGAAGGCCTTCTCAAAGTCTAATTTTAGGATGATGGCTTCTCTCCTCGACTGGTGGCATTGGTGGATATATTCAAAACTCCAACCCAAACAGTCCTGAATGGTACGTGTGCGGATGAATCCATATTGGTTACTGTGGATGAGCTTGAGAATAACTGATTGCAGTCTATCAGCTAGGATTTTAGTGAGCAGCTTGAGGCTAATGTTCAACAGCGAGATGGGTCTGAAATCACTTGCTGTTTCAGGGTTGCTGACTTTAGGCACAAGGGTGATATATGAGTTGTTGATGCATTCAAGGTTGATTGATCCGTTGTAGAATTCTGCACAGAGGTTGTAAAAATCATTTTTTATAACCTGCCAGCATGTTTTCTCTTTAGATTTACTATTGAATATGTTTTCATAATATACTTATCCTATGCCATAGATATTGTTATTTTTTTATAAAATTAGTCAAAGTTAAAAAAATTTAACTACCATGGATTCTAAGAATTGATTTTTTTTCATGCACGAAGGGAGTATATACTACCATGGCCATGCTCTCTAGACACTTGATTACTGTAGTGCTTTGTTTTCAAACTTCGATCCATGTAGCCACTAGCTAGGCATATGCATATGCAGTAGTCTCTCTACTATAACTTACTCCTACCAAGCTAGCAGTAGAGCCACCTAGTGTTGCTTTTGTAGCAAGGCTGCGTGGTGGCCGGGCTCTGAACAGCACATGCATGCATCATCCTCATCAGCTCAGCTGTGGCCTGTGGGGTGACGATATCACCATGCATCACTGCACGGTAGCTCGCCGAATCCTTGGATACTTCCGGCAGGCAGGTAGCTGCAGATTGATGCATTGCAGGCATATGGAGCCCGGCCAACGCTGGAAACACGGGTCTCTGCGCCAGAACATGTCGGCACGATTGCCTCTCTACCGGAACAAACAGACGTGTTCATGCTCGATCGAGGCACGGCCGAAGGGAAACAGCATGTGTTGCTCGATTTGCATATGCCTTGCCGGCCCTTCACATGGTCATGGTACAATGCATGCCGAGCCCTTTAACTTTATTTGAACGTGTCCTTACCCTTGGGATTAGCAAGGTTTGCAGCTCTAGATTCCTAGAAGTGCGAGCTGCCGTTCAATGCATGCGCCATGGAGTACACATGGACAACTCGAGGTGCTATACGTCGTGCGGGTTCATAATAACTTTATTTATGTCGAGCCCATATTATAGCTAGCCTTTGGGATGCCGGATTTATTATTGTTGAAATGAGTCTCCCAAAGTCTAATCCGAGTTAGGGCGTGTTTGATCCATGGGGCAAAACTTTTGCTCTGCACTTTTTGTCATTCTTAGGAACCAAACATGTGGACAAAATTTTGGCAAATTGATAAAACATTGCCGTTTCCATTTGCTCCTCAAGAGGAGCAAAACTTGGCAAAAAAGTGGTTTTACTCTCTTTATTTCTCCTCTCTCTTGCACCTTTTAGTCACTTTTTAGCAACTTTTAGTAATTGTATCCAAACATCCATCTTAGGGGGCCTAAATTTTGCAGCTAAACTTCTGCCAATAGCAAATGGATCCAAACAAATCCTTAATGTTTTGATAATCCGAGTTAATAACGAGTCTCCTCCCCATCGTCCCTCCAAATTGAATATGCATATCCCTCGTACTGGGCAACACACATCTATTAACAATGAACACAGAGTCCGATTCCAATATGTATTGGGTCATGTCTTACATATCTCATATGTGACTAGTCACATGACCTACGCTCGTACGAGTTAGAGCGACTTGCATGTAGAAATGATACGGAGTCCGATTCCTATACATATTGGCTCATGTTGCAACGCACGGCCGGCACGTTTGCTAGCTTTTTCTTATATAGTAATATCAAAAACTAAATAATAAATCAATATTTGAAAAATTATTTAACCCTTGACCCTTCCCTAACACTATTCCAGGTTAGGGGATCACCGGCGGTTTAAAATCCCCCTTCACCGACGAATTTTGAACCGCCACAACCAAAGCAACAGTGAAGGAGGTTGTCCATCACTAATAATACTTGTCATCCACCAGGCGTCTTCGATAAAACCATCCAATGTGAAAATCATCTTCATCAACGCGCAATGATCAGCTGATTCCACTGCAATCCTGCACCATGTTCCTCTGAGTGCATCACTCGTATCTCTTTATTTTGCCGTGAGAAACTTCCAAACCGTGTAGTCCTAGATGAAACCCCACCAGAACAAGTGAGATTTGACTTCAATGCCATCTAGCATCCAGACATACTCATTCTTGCAGTGAGAAAACAGACATACGATTACCTTCCGATCTCACTCAAAGTGTGCTTCCAAGTTCCAAAATGCTGCCAACAAACTCTACTTGATCCATGAAAGAGGGTGCTAGCATTGTTATGTTGTACATCGATCTATTGTGACCTTCTTCCCATGATGGTAACCTTGTACTCCCTTCGTCAAATCATAAGTCATTCAAAATAGTGAAATCATATTAAGTTTGACCAAAATTTATTGTCAATTGTGATAATGAATGGAATACTAGTATGGTGTATAGGCATTTGAGACAAAGAAAAAGAATCCTAGAATGACAAATATTTTGAGACAGTGGGAATATTATCAATTGCTACAAAATCAAGGCAACCATAAAAGCACACATGGTGAGGCAACCTTATCAATCGGCTTATGAACGGTATTTTTCTTTCACACTAAATTAATTGTTTCGACTGATCAACCGACTGTACACTATACAATACATAGTTACAATTTGACTACCATTAATTATTCCTGATCAATATTTGCAGCCTTTACCTTTTCAAACTAAAATATGCACCATATACATGAATGGATGGAATAGTATGGTGTATGGGCAGCCCGGCCTGCCGCCGGAGAGGTGAGATTCGGTTAGTTATATATGCATGTGCAAAGAGAAAAGAATTGCAGCATGCATGCATGAACTTTCCTGCGCTGCGCGCAACAAACAGCAGCCACATGCATGTGTGAGACAGACAAGAAAGTAGGATGGCAAATATAAGCTATACCGCTGACCTGCTTTGTAGGTCCTCAACTAAAGAACTGAAATAGGGATCCTCATCCATCCAATATCTATCATATACAATTGCACCCCCGAAAGGTGAATCGATGCTACTAGCTAAAATGGGGATCCAAATCCAATATGATATTTGCACCCAGAAAGGTGAATCGATGCTACACGGGTTAAACTAGTCCACACCCTGTCTGCCTGTATATATGTAGGCGAAAGCGCACGAACTGATGCTCTCATAATCTCCATCTCATCATCATCTGCGATCTACCACAAGATCTCGAGTACACATCGATAATAATTGTCTGTCTCTCTCGATCATCGATCGTCGTCCCTGCAGGCTGCAGCTGCAAACGATCATCGTACCAACGATGATCGTTAGCATGCAATAAATAAACAGGCCGTGCAATTAAGCATGCATTCAGTGAAGCTGAATTTAAGCAGGTGAGACACTGAGAGCAGGAGGGGCGCACTTGCCCGCCATGAAGAACAGTAATTGAGCTGCTAGCTGCAGCTGTGTGAGAGGGAACAGACGAGCAATGGAATGGACCGATTGCATGCACTGCCGTGTGCGACAGCAGCATAATAATGGTCGCGTTGTGATCCTGGACCAGAAGAGATGGTGACCATGCATACAGGAGCAGTGGCAGCTGGGGCATCGATCTGGTTGCAGGAGAGGAGGGAACACCGATCTGACCAGGAGCTCTGCCGAATGCCGATCCATCCATCGGCAGGGATCAAGCTATTGCTAGCTAGGAGTACTCCTCCCAGGAACAATAGTATTCTTGGTTCTTGCCCTGCCGCATATGCGTGCGCCCAAGCGGGCGGATCGGAGGCGAGAGTGAAAGCGAAAGGTCTCTGCAGAAGGAACCCCTGTAAATCCTGGATTTTTGCGGTGTGCGGGGAGGTCTTTGCTCCCATCGATCGATCGGCAGCGCCGGCCGGAGCGCGAGGCACGTGACTCGTCGACGCCGCGCCGGCCAACTCGATAAACGTCCTTTTGGGGACCATGTATGCATGCCGGCAGGGCGCGGCAAGAATGGCCATTCCCTCTCTTCCTCCCCCACCCTACTACACCTCTGTCTACTACTCTACTAATCTAAGGATTCCCCATCATGAAGAACCCCTAACCTACCACTACTACTCCTACCGTGCTCTAGCTCTAGCTCTAGCTATAGCATAGGAGGGAGTAGATAGATAGCTGCTCATGGCTGCATCTGCACCTGCACCATCCCCCCTATCCCCCTCTCTCTCTCTCTCTCTCTCTCTCTCTCTAGCTATAGACTCTATAGGTCATCTCTCTCATCCCTCATGAGAGAGAAGGCGAAGCAGATAAGAGAAGAGAGAGGGGTTGGGAACATGCATGCAAGCATTACTGTAGCGACGGCGATAAAGATGATGACGGTACACTGGATGCATGCATATGCGTTCGCAGTTTTCGCGTCCTGCGCCATGTGCCGTAGTCTCGCTTATCATCTATATGTGTTGTGTGTCCTCTGAATCATATTTCTCCCTCCCACGAGATTATTGCATGTACTAGTAGTATATACCGGCGATTATCCAAATACCGCTCTATTCATTTAGTTTATCAGCCGTTCGAACAGTATTTTTCTCTCATAGCAAATTAATCTGTAGCTGATTTATATGATCAGCCAAACAACTCGACTGTATAATTATATTGGGCACGTGCACAAACTACATGCAATGTAAAATACTAAAATCGTTTTAAAGTACTGCAACCTCTAACGGAAAGAGAGAGAGAGAGAGAGCGAGCAACAGTTTTCACTCTACTGGAAAAGGAGAGCAAATGGGCAAGAAGGTTTGAGCTGTTGTAAATAGTAAAGGTGAACAGTGTGCCTTGCGCTAACCATACCATGCCTGCAGGCTGCAGCTAGCATCCGTCGATCCTTTGCCTCCTTATACTTCCTCCTTTTAGAGCAAAGGGAACGGCGTAAAAAGGGTGTGGGGGAGACACCAGTACATCATATCGCAACTTTTCTGCACCCCTTCCACACACACACATGTATCTCCATATATATATGTGCGTATTATTCCGGCCGTCGTCATGTCTTGTATACATAATAATCGACCTGCGTTGTTGTGACCCATGGGGTCAATTCACCCCGGCCGGCCCCCACATGTTTGCACCCAAAAAATACTACTCCAAATTTAGTGGTGGATATATGTACGTACCCACAACACGTGCACATGCAAGAATATGAAAAAGCACACATTTTAGGCTTGTGTCGTCTTTAATTTGTAGGGAACATCTTTCTCGTTCCTATAATATGGCTTCTTTGGTGGAGTTCCCACTGAATTCGGCTTCTCTGACATATATACTGTTCACGTATTTTTTCCAAAGCTCTCTTTTTTCTCCTCTCCCTCCTTTCACAGAGCCAGTATTAAGACATTTTTTCTCCCCTTACTCTAGCTATACCATGCCACTGTAGTGCGGGAGCTGGAGCAAGGCTCCCGACCAAAGGGTGCCGGGGGGATTTTTCCCCACGGTTTTTGCTCAAAAATAAAGGTTCACGACCAAAGCTGCCTATATATATATATACTAGCTTTTGGGTTTGCGATCCGGTGTACTGTTGTGTGGGGCTATAATTTTTTTGGTCTTTTCTTTAATTTTATATATAGTGGCTGCAATAGTTGCACCAATCGTGTACTTGTTGTAGATCGAGGCTACAAATTTATTTGTTTATAATATAAAGCTATAACAAAGCTACCTTGATCTTAAAATTGGTATGTACTGAGTACTGACATGCATAAATGCATTGTAATAAAGATCTCTGAATCCATAGGTCTTTTGTATGGCTTCAATATATATAGGATTTTTAAACCATTTGATTAACAATCTAACAATGAATTACCAAAGCGTGATTGCTGGATCAATTTGATCTCTTCGTCGTCGTAAATAACTTGTAAAAAAATAGGTAGGCTGTAGGCATAGCGCTTATATAGAAAAGAAAAATTGAAGGTACAAAATCTAATAAAAGGATTGCGCGAATTAGATGCTATAAATTGTACTTAAGCATATCAATGTCCAAATATGATACGGTGAAGAAAGAAGTCTTATATAACAGACACTGATTCATTTGCTGCTTTCTAAGATATGCATGACAGATTAGAACAAGATACCCGCCGGTACTATAGAGATAGTAAACAATAAATACGTACACAGCCTACGTTGGGGGATAAGGTGTTGTTTGGACAAAGCTACGTACTGTACCATACTGTTTAATCTTATGCATGTTATATTAGGACCCAAATTCAATAGGACTTGTGAATTACAGATGATGCGCATCATATCTCTAATGCGGAAGTGGTGGAAGCATACAAGCCTAATGACATCCTCCGTATAATATATAATTATTACATATGTAACTTTCAAGTGATGCAAATGCATCCCTCTAAAAAGATGCAAGTTGCTGCACGGTAAATTTGACATCTTCAAATGATAGTGTACATATTTAATTAGGTCGTTCAAATCAAAATTCTCTTGAAGGGCGCAAAATACCTTTAATTTAACAAAAGGAAGGAACGGCTCTCATCATCAGACTCCCACAGATTAGCTTGATTCCCAGAGATACGATATAGTATACATAGAAACTTTTAATACCTATTAATCTTCTTTAACTTATTATCTGTAAAAAAATATATAACAAGAACTTCAGAAGGAAATTGTGGATCTAGAAATATTAAGATAGCTAGATAGCTACTAAACCGTCAATTATTGACTGTGCATATTATTCTAATATACAATGGTAGGTCCAATCAGTCTGATCAGTAGAAGCTAACAAAAGATCCAGAAGATAATCCATATGCACAGATTGTATACAACTACACGATAATGCATGGACAGTTACAACTTTGACTTTAGTATATGCATGATTCAGAATCGGAAACGTACTCATGAAATTTCTCTAGCAAAGTTCCAATATAATGGAGTTACTGATTATTGTTCCAGCTAACCTTTCGATTATTGAAAGGAACAGATCAAAGCCAAACAGATTAGGCCGAATCACCATGCATCTTTAAGGTTGCGTGACAATTACATTATCATATATACCTGATTGTGACTTCAGTTAGGTAAAAATATGAAGACTTTAATTACTTGATGAACAAGTGCTTACTTGTAAGGCAAGGTTAACCAATTATTCACGTGCTGTTATATCTTCAGTACTACAGAAGGGCAAAAGATTTTGAAAGCAACATATATCATATAGTTTGATTTTTTTTAAAAAAAAATCATATTGTGCTTACTGTACAAATAATCTCCAAGTATTCTACTGAGAAAATTACAAGTAGCGCACGCTGGTAGCTAGCCTTAGCTCCTCTATTTCTAGAGGCAACACGCATGAATATAATTAGCATTATGTCCGTAAAACAAGTACATATCAAGCTAATTAACTTCCGATAACATTCTTTATTTTGCAGAGATTTGGTAATGTTGTCTATATAACAGATATTAACCGTATACTATATAGCCAAATAAAGGTCAATCAGTACAGTGTGCCTTAGGTCAAATGTCTTGTCCTAAACACTATTGCCTCATGTTCCTGCAGTGTTCTTAAACAATTATAAACCACCAGCAATAAACATAATATACTGTCAATTTAAAAGAAATTTATACATAAGCACACACACTACTGTGGGAAGGACGATGGTGGTTAGTGGTTACGTTGTGTCACATAACATCAAACATAAAACATCTCTAAATTTAATTAGCATTGAATATAAAAGACTCAACAAACTGAATTCATATTCCATATGTCCTGGAAACTAAGGAGAGGTAGCAATATCAAGTTCCAGTGCAGAAAGAATACAGCCCCTGAATCTAGCTAGTCCAAGTAAATATGTGGCAACTGCACTTATTTAAAAGAGAATGAATTTCCACAAAGATTTGTAGACTTTTCGAAAGTAGTTTTTTTTTTTTTTTTTTTTTTTTGCAAAGTTCAGAATAATAATAGGTTAATGTAGCTATATTCGTATAATGCCATCATATGTCAGACCAATCTACAAACACAACACATGCATATTATCAACAAAAGGGGAAATGCCATAAAGATTATAGTCTTTCATACTGCAGGAGCATTAATGAAAACAAATTTCATAACATTATTCAACCATGCATTACTAATAACTGTGAAAAAGAAAAAAAAAAATACATCTGCTAGCAGCAGTACTAAAATACTAAGAAGACCAGTACCATCTTAAATTAGGGCATTGGCTTAACTTTTTATTCATAACATAAACAATCCATAATCAGCCGTTAATGCGATGTAATTTTAGAAAAATTAATTATAATTCAGAAGTATATATATGCACACTTACCATTTCATCAAAAACATAAATATGGCAAATATAGAAGGACACATGGTTACATGGAAAATACACATTATTTTGAAGCAGTAAAAGTCCTTAATCAAACATAATGAATTTTTTTTGTCTATGATGTTTGAAATTACAACATCAGTAATATTGCACATGCAAATAGATTAACCAAACATTGAATTATCTGATACCGAATGCATGTCAAAGGTTACCAATAAATCATCATATGATGACTGAGTTCCCACAAAATGCCCTAAACTGTGCATATTTGGGGTGCCTGGTAGAGCCTGAGAGACCAATATATAATACTTGATTGCCTCATTGTTTAGTGTTTGACTAACAATGTGTTTCTCAGGAAATTAAAGGCATAATGTAATATTTTTCAAAAGGTGGCAAGGTAACAGTTCTTCATCATTGGATAGTAACAATAATATCAGAAATTCACAATGATATTTATGTTAGCTAGTGGTGTATTGAACTATGTTTGCAATCTTTAGTGGTACACATATCAAACAATGTTTGACTTTGATAATTTTTTTGAATGAACTACAGTAATCCTAAAAGCAGGAAAAAGGTGGAAAAGAGAGAGCATTCGAAGAAATTAAATTTCCCATGATTTGAGGAAAAATAGAGAAAGATCACCACGGCTTTGTGGACTATAGGCCAATATTACAATATGTACTAAATAAATTAATAAGTTGTGTGCTGACAGTACTTCAACAAGTGCAACTATGTGTGTTTCCAATCATAGGAACTACACGTGTGTATAGGAAATATAACCGGTTGAACTGACACTTAATTAGCGTGGCAAAAATAAATTTGCTTGAGATGACAATTGGATTATTGGTGATGTGATGCGATATGATAGATCGGGGGTTGTGGGATCTAACAGTGGCGAACCCTGTTTTCAAATACCAAACTTGGAAACAAGGGTAACGCTAATCAGTACTGATAAAAAGCACATAACAGTAGCATTCTTTTTTTCCCAAGCATCTCGTCATTTGATTCTTCTCGAGACATAGATATCTGACTCCGCCAGGCTCCTTCCTTGAGCATATGATGACTGGAAGAACCACTCTCCTCTCACAGTCTCTCTGACTCTCTCAACTGAGCATGACATGCACAGCTACTCCTATCATTCATACTACCAAATTTCCAACTAAGCTAGGAAACTAGGGTTCAGCTTTTGAAGGGAAAAGCAAAAGCGAAGGTGTCACTCCCTATGGAATAGACACACAGGAGTAGTAGAAACAAGATGGCAGTGTAGTACTGTATATATACTTGAGCAAATATGCGAAGAAGCCTTAAGTACCCACATTCTATATCTGCATGACACCACGAGGGGACAGCATCATCACCACCATTGAACAGAGATGAAAGGAAGAAACAATGGCAAGAGGAGAGAGCATCAATCAAGATAGCCCACTCTTCCCCAGGCAACAGCATCAAATTACCTAACTGTCAGGTTTTAAACTTTGAATCATGATGAACACACACTGCTCCCTAGCTAGCTTGTCCAAGCTTTATATATATATACTTCTCTCTAGTAACCTGATGGGCTAGCTAGCTACTACTACAGTAGTGATAGTATGATCCTAAAGAAGCAGTGATGAACTGTGCTCATCAGTTTATGCATGGATCATTGAGAATGAAAGAAAGAGAGGGATGGAGAAAGAAGCAGGAAACAAATAAAAGCTACTAGTAACAATTTGGTGATGATCGATCGATAATCCATCTAGTAAAGCAAATATTGAAGCAGCGGATGGAAAGATGCATGGCATGGCATGTCCAAAGGGATCGGAATGAAACCAGCTAGGCTAGCCGTGTCAATCTGTGGTGGCCATTTGATATGATCACCTCGGATGGCCGTGGAAGAAATGCGCGGCGCCGTACGGGCCGGGCGTCGGGTACGGGTCCATGACCACAGCCGATGACGAGACGGGCCCCGCGACGCTGCCTTCGCCCGCCGCGGCCGTGCTCGGGGAGGACCCCTCGGTGGTGGCGTGGCGGAAGCCGCCGCCGCCGCCCGCGGCGACCGACGGGTCCGGGCCGACGTCGTGCAGGATGCCCTTGAAGACGTGGCCGGCGATGCTGACGCTGGTCTGGTACGCCACCTCGGCGTCGGGCTCGTCGACCGGGCCCAGGCGGACGCAGCGGAACAGCGCCTCCGAGCTCATCTCCCGCGGGAACCGCTCCGCCACCACCGCCATCTGCTGCTGCTGCTCCCCTGATCAATAATCAAGCACGCACATGGTGGTCTCGATCGATTAGCAAGCAGCTAAAAGATTATTAGGTACGGTGTTGATGAATTGCTGCTTGCTTATTAGTAGCTTGCTAGTGATTTAGTGAAGGCGTGCAGACGTGCAGTAGTGCAGTTTGTAGATAGAAAAAGTAAAAGAATACGTACCCGAGGAAGTGGTAGTGGCGGTGGTAGAGGAGGGCTGGGCGCCGGCGTCGCGGTGGCGCTTGGATGGCTCGGCGGCGCCGGCGGCCTGCTGCTGCTGCTGCTGTCGCTCTCGGCGCTTGGCGGCGGGCACCCAGGTGGACTTGACATGGGTGGGGCAGTCGAAGCCCCGGCTCTTGCAACAGGTGCGGCAGCGCATGTGGACGCAGTCCTTCTTGGCCTGGTTGCCGCAGTCCTGGCAGCTGATGGTGCCGGCGCCGGCGCCGGAGGCGGAGCCCCTGCCGCCGCGCGAGGAGCCCGCGGCCGCCGCCGGGTCATCGGCGAAGCGGATGATGTTGGGCGCGTAGAAGTGGTGGTGGTGCTCCTGCGCCGGGTGGTGCGGCCATAGCTGGAACCCGCCGCGCGGAGCGGCGGCGGCGGCGGCCGTGTAGAGGTAGGCGGCGGCCGCGGCGGCGGAGTCGGAGCCGGAGCCGGGGCCGGAGGAAGGGTTCACGTGCGGGTGGTGGTGGTCGCCGCCGCGGCCGTGGTGGCCTCCTCCGCCGCCTAGAGGGAAGCCCGCCATGCGGCCAGATCCATAGGCGGCCCGCGCGCGGGCAGCTAGCGGCGGATCGGATCGTTTACTGCGCTGCTGCTCCCCGCCGCCGAGCCGGCGCCCGCAGCATGGCGACGCCGCGTGGCGGGTGCGCGCGAATTTTGAGCGCGGCCCGGCCGGGCGGCAGCCGCAGCGAGCGAGAGGCGCACAGCTAGCCGGTAGCTAAGCTAGCTAGCTAGCTGTGTCGACCGATCTAAGGTGGCTAGCTAGTGTGCGCGTGCAGGCGTAGCAGGGGTTCCCTAGAATTTTGGCGTGTCTGCGTGTGATGAGGGGGAGGAGAGGAAGGGGAAGGAGACGAGAGGGGGAGGTAGTAGGAGGAGCTCTCGAGTGAGGTGAGCGCTGAGGTAGCTTTAATTTTTGTGTGGTGGGAGTACTGAGGTGAGTGATGAAGGGGCTGGGGGAGAAAGCGACAGCGGACGGAGGGCCTGCCACGCCGCCAACGATCCTGCACTGCACGCTCCCAAAACGTCCAATTTATTACTGTGTGTACTCGCGCACATGTACACTCTCTCTCTCTCCTCTTCCTCGTCTACCACTACACGTATAGGTAGGAGAACTACTACTACTGTACAAGTACGTACTCTATACGACGTCGTACTCGTGTTTCCTCGTCGCGGGTGTATTGTACGAACTCCTCTTTCACTCTCTGGAAACGACACAAGGTTATCTAGCCACAGACGCTGTTAGTTAAGCTCGGCGTCTGCTAGCTCCTGTGGCGACCGTCCGTCTGATCGAAAGGCAGCGACGCCACCGCTCCCAGTGATATTTGGGCTATCATGTAAACCGGTTGATAAAAGAAGTTAAATGAATTGCTTCATAAAAAAAACTAAATGAATAGAACGACTATATATAACTATATAAGACAGGCGGATGTTTTTTTGTATTACAGCAAACCACTCGAGATCCTCTTTTCTTTACGAAACATTTGATATACAGAGTACGTGGATGATTGGCCGCTGCGATCGTTCTTTCCGGCGGGCCTTTTCAGAGGGAATTCGTTCCTAACGGTCTGGGCATTATTAAACCCCTGACGCAACCAGCACCAACGCGATGGGTTGGTGCTCTGCCTGGCGCGCGCATGGCCTCCGCCCGCCGCCGCACCGCGCGCTGCGGCTGCTGTCTTTATCTCCTCGCGGCGCCGGCCCGGCCGGCACCCGGCAGATTTGCTGCCCGCCGCGCCGCGCGCACGCGCCGGCCGGCCGGGGCCTATCGATCCACCACCCCGCGCTGCGCGCCACCGCGTGCGGCGTGCCCGCTCGCTCTCCGCTTTTCGGTGGCCATGCCGAGTTGGACTAAAGAATGGGCGGGACCGAGCGGCGGGCCGGGACAGCAGGGCGAAAGTTTTTCCATCTAGCGGAGAATCTGCGATGACGTCGTAAATTTATTTAAAGATATAAATGTTACATATATTTTCTACCATTGAGACAGGCCCCATGATTTCCGGCCCTTGCTGCCTGCCTGCCTGCCTGCTCACGGAAAGCAGGATCAGGAAGTCGTCTGCCCCGGTTTGTAGGGCGCGCACCATTGTTGGACTCGCCACTGACCTAGGTCAACTATTATAAAGAAGAGAAAGATTTATATATACTCGATCATCATCTGTTTGCCATGGCAAATTGATTCAGTTCCTCCTCCAAAGGAGAGGTCTCGAGCCCTGTAAATGCAACCGTTTATAGACTTACTATATTAGCATATTTCTTTTGTTGACCACATACTAGTACATGATATATGCTGCTTTTTACCATGTATATAAGCATGTAGGATGCACCAACGAAAACACTTTCCCTGTGAAAACCTGCTATCAAAATCCGACAACTTCAAAAACATAGATGCGCCATTTATAAACACCGCCATATATTTTCTTGGCTTTTGACTTTTGACTTTTAACGTGTGGAGAGCCGGTCAAAAGATAAAATGGCATCATACCCTGCCAATATTTTACTTCTACACAACCTGACATGCTCCCTGAGATCAAACAGAGATAGTACCGCGTGTACCTCGATTACTGATCGCGATGGATATATTTCATCTTTTTTACTACATGCTGTGTACGCTGCTTCCGTAGTTTAATCCGTCTCGCAGTGGCCCGAGAGTTAATTCTGGGGGCACCGCTAACAACCACCACGCATAGTAGGTAGATTCTTCTACTGCATGCCGCCGAACAAAACTGTTTCTTACTTTTGGCTGCGAGTTTCATACTAGCAACTGTGGGTTTCCCCCCAAACAGTGGAATGCAACAGTGCTGTATAGGCAGCTATCTCTCCCTCGGAAACAGACAAAAGTGGCGTAGATGGTGTAAAAAGAGGCAAATCATACACGCACTGCGAATTGAATCCATACATACTCCCCTCCATCCCTGTCGTTTTAGCTTCCCGACAAATAACTACCAATAATTTTAATAAATAATAAGTATCATTGATTAGCATATATCATAATTAGTATCATTAGAAAGATTTTTGGATCTAGTATTTTAACAAATATTTTTAGATATATAAATATTACACGTATTTTCTATATATCGGGTTAAAATTGTAGCATAAACACTTAAAATGTCATCTATTGAGGAACAGAGGGAGTAGACCAAAATAGGATATTGATTCATGAGAGTTCTAATGATAACTATCTTGCAAAATCCCATTAATTAGCAGAGTCTATGGGCCTCTTTGGTATGGATTCGGCAGCTTCAGCTCCATCTAACAAAAACATCATTTGATACTGTAGTGATATTTTTCTAAGGATTTTTTTCTCTCTCTTCGATGTCCTCTCAGAGAGCCGGTGGAGCTAGTTTTTTGGCTTTATCGACTCCGGTTCCTTTGCCGCACAATAGTTGTAATCCTTGCTATTCTCCAAATACACGTCCTGGCAGGGAGAATGTGTATCCGAAGAACAATAGGGAGATGATGCAGAAATTCTATCTCAAATCGGAGCAGATAATAGAAACTAACCCTAACAATGCACCCGCGGGCTACCCAAAAATGTGGACAATTCAAAACAGATACAATTAGAGATATGCAAAGATCTGCATATCTCTAACCGTATCTCTTTCGAACGGGAGGCGCCTAACTAGGTTACGTGATACACCGCCATCATACGAAATGAGAGTTTATACCTTGGGTGATGGTGGAGTCAGGCTAGTGGAGCCGTGGGGGTCCGTGCAGTGGCGAGGCGACATAGTGTAGGCAGACCTACAACCGCGAGGAAGACAATCGGGGTACTCCGGCTCATCTCCGATGGGGTCTTCTCTGCAAAAAAAAGGAACATAATACCGTCAATTGAAAATTTTGCCAGCACCTCCCCTGCATGGTGAGATTTCCAAAACCTACAACAAATTACGTACAACAACACGATGGCATACAACCACATACAACGGCACAGTGGCCGACAACCACATACAACATGAGTAACTAATCACGTACATACCATACACTTCCATCGTGCATGCTTTTACTAAATTAACTAAACTAAACTAATTCAACTACAATTAAAGGAGGAGCTTTCCTACCTTGGATAGAGGAGCAGTGCTGTGGGCGGCCGCAGTGGCGTCGGGCAGGGGCGGCCAGCGGCGGCGGCGACCGTGGTAGGGATGGGCGCGGCGGGGGGCGGTCCATGGCGGGGGGACCACCATAGTGGGGACGGTGGCGTAGGGGCGATGCTTGGGGGTCAGGTGCCGCTGGGGCGGCCGCGGCGGGGGGGGGGCGGCCGGCGATTCGAAAAGCGGTGACGGGTGTGGTGGGCGGTGGTGCGGGGGGGTGGGCGCAGGCACATGTGAGTGAATGCAAACAAGAGTCGAATGGGCCATGCGCTAAAATGGCCCTCTTTGCCAAGTGCCACTAATCGGCACTCGGTAAAGATGGGGTTTGCCGAGTGCCTCCCGATCCGGCACTCAGTAAACCTCCCCCTTTTGCTTTTTAATCTTTTTATTGAATGTGTATAGATACATATAATATTTTAAAAAATATATGTTCACTGTGCTGAGTGTCCATGGCTAACACTCGACAAAGACAAGGTTTACCGAGAGTGTCAGGCCACGACACTTGATGAACTTAATTTTTTTATTTTGCCCTCTAAGCTTTTTCTTGTAGGCCTCCTACCGTACTTGGCCGTCCATGTTCAAATTTGGTATATTTTTTTTCGGACTTTTTGCTATATTTCTTTAATTTATTTCATTTAATTGAGTTTTTTTATATGGCAAGTTTGAACTGGAATTGAACCGAATTGTGTAACTAAACTTAGAGTGATAGGTACCAAATTAAATAAAAGTCTGAGAAATATATCAAATGCAATAAATTAAAGAAATAAAACAAAAAGTTCAAGAAATATACCAAATTTGAATATGGAGTGCCATGTACCGTAGGAGGCCTATAGAAAAAGTTTAGAGGACAAAATAAAAGAATTTAAGTTTGCCGAGTGTCATGGGCTGACACGCGGCAAACCTTGTCTTTGCAAAGTGTTAGCGCGGGACACTCGGCATAGTACCCTATTTGCCAATTGTCTAGGGGTGACACTCGGCAAAGGGTTAACGACGGTCGCGCGGTTGGTAACAGGGAGGACCCTTCCTCCCCTTTTTAGGTGTCAACCCACGGACACACTCGACAAAGAGGCCGGTTTAATTACCGAGTGCAGGCTCTTTGCCGAGTGCCTTGGACTCAGCAAACCTTTCTTTGTCGAGTGTAGTTGTTTGTCTAGTATTGCACCTAGCAAAGCACCTCTTTGCCAAATGTCCGATATATTACCCTCGACAAAGATGCTGGCACTCGGCATATTACGCATTTCCGGCAGTGAGCGGCCTCCGTAGGAGATATGCAATGTGGTGGTGGGCTCAGGGGCGGAGCTATAGTCAGCTCACTGGGTGCGGCCGCACCCACAAAAATTTAAAAAAACAGTGTAAAGAGCTAAATTTTTACCATATATGCACCCACAAATTGAAAAATCCGTGCACCCACAGAGGCAAGTGCACCCCCATCGAATTTGCTCTAGCTCCGCCACTGGGTGGGCTGCCTTGCGTCTAGGGTATACTTATATAGGAGAGGTAGGGACGGGCATGAGAGTATAATAGAAACTAGCTACTATACGGAGTTGATACTAGCTACTCCCTCCGTCCCAAAAAGGATGTCATTCTCGCTTCCTGAGAAATAATTGCCGGTAATTTTTATAAATACTAAATATCTTCGATTAGTATCATAATTAATATTATCGGAAAGATCTTTAGATCTATTTTTTTAACAAATTTATTTGGAGATATAAATATTGTACGTATTTTCTACAAATCGAGTCATACTTGTGGCACGAACACCCAAAACGTCATCCTTTTTGGGACGGAGGGAGTAGTCTGATCTGATGCAGTCTGTGATTGATGCGTTATGCATGCTGTACGTTGGTGAATAATGCCTGCATATACTCCCTCCGTAGTCGAATTGCTTGACGTCCTGGACCCTGAAGCCAGTTTCACAAAGATTGACGTCCTGGCCATCAACTTGCGTTTTGGACGCGAATGCCCCTGCGACGCCGCCCGCCGTTCCGCTTGCCGCCTGCTCGCATTACTCGCAATTACTCCATCGCCTTGTCTCGCAACTCGCGCTATTAATCACGGCGCTGGAATCCTTCGCACGCCGCACGCTCGCTGGGCACTCGTATTTCTTCGCACGCCGCACGCCGCCGCCTCCGCAGAACACAAACCGACGGCTTCCTTTTTAGGGTTTAGGATTCGCTCGCACCTCCGTCCAGTCCGCAGTCCGGTCGTCGCCATGAAGCTGGTCGGAGTCGCCGTTCGCCGTGCACTCGCAGTTCACCGCGCACTCGCCACGACATAGCGTACGGAGTACTATGCTGGTTTGGTGTACGGCCAAAAAAACCTGTCTGAGCTAACATGCATGCTGCCATCAGCGCCCATCGGCAGCCTCTGCGTGCCTGTTTGGAGTCCTGCTATAGGTAGGACCTGCATGCCTGTGCCGAGTTAAGCAGGACCTCTCTGGTCTCATCTTAGTCTCGTGCGGTGGTTTAAATGCCCGTCTTGTCTTGCTTTACAGCAGCCCCGAACGAAAGATCATCGTCATCGTATCGTACTAGCTCGTACACGTATCCATGGACCATGGAGGCGCAGTTGGTTCATTAGTTGCCTACTCCCTGTGCAGTCTCCAACTAATGAAGGAGAATTCAGGACGTCTAGGAGCAACTAGCTAGTACGATAGCATAGTTTACATGCATGCATACTCCCTCCGTCCCTTTTTTATTTATCGCTGTGAGATCGTCTTGCCACAAGTTTGACTTGATTTATAAAAAATACGTACAATATTTATATCTCCAAATAATTTTGTTAAAAAACTAGATCCAAAGATCTTTCCGATGATATTAATTATGATACTAATCGATGATATTTATTATTTATTAAAATTACCGGCATTTGTGTCTCGAGGAAGCGGCGACAAATAAAAAAGAGACGGAGGGAGTACATATTATTATTGTGTGATGGATCGTGTTATAATATTATTTCCTCTAGGTTCTATCTGATCCATATATAGCCCGCTATCTGCTTGTGATGTTACCATGCATGTCTTCCTCGCTATACATATAACACAACTTTCGCCACATGTACAATCGGAAGTTCCATCATTAAATCCATCGTGGCCGATCGAGCTAGAAATTTTTAAAAACCGGATTTTTTTATTATGCAAAAATAGCTTATCTAGAAAAATACAGTGTTTCACTTTAGTATAAAAAACACTTTGCATGTAGATGATCCTAGGCGGCCGACGGCCGGGCAGCCCTACCATTGGAATCCACCCTTAAGGGTGTCCTCAATCTTGTCACTTCAGCTAGCTCGTAGAAACTCATGTCAACATACATATGGGGTTCACATAATAAAGTGGCAATGTCATGATGACATGTATGAGCTAACTGTTGTCTCATACTGTTGAGGACGCCCTAAATATATCTGGAAGGCGTATCACACTGCATGTGTGGACTCCTTATTAATCCAACTACTATCTATATAATAAAATAGAATGGTACAATACAGTGATTGGACAACAAAAATTATAAACCAACAACCACACCAACTCTATTTAGCTAAAAGATTAGCCACACAATTGAACTACATGAAGCGGTTGAAACAAAAAAAAATGGTCAACCTATGAGCATTTTATGTTTGTGTGGTTGGTTTGGAACTCTACATAAGCTTATGTTGAGCGCTATCTCTTTTGTGTTATATCATCATGTGCCATGGTATGTTTGGACAGATCTTTTATTAGATATATTGATCATAGAAAAATTACATATCTTTCATACATAGGAGTACCATGTTAATTTATTGATAAATGAAAAAATAACGCCTAATCTATAAACTATTGTTTGCATTAGTTAACCATTAGCCAAAGGAGCGATATAAATTTCCCCAACCGCCAATGCCCTTTCTCTATTGTTGCCATCCACCACACCTTGTGCACCACCATACATAAACCTTGTTTGGATCCATGTAGATTGTGGAAGCTAGTTTATAGTAGATTGTGGAATGTAAAGTCTAGCTTGTCAAAAGGCGACTAGTAGCTAGAATGTTGTTTGGATCCTTGGATTGGGTAAGAGCTAGTTTGTTGGATTATTTACTAACACCTTGTCTCGTGGATTATAAAGTTTGTTTCCACAAGCTAGGTTATCAGCTAGGAATTGTAAATCTCATCTTCTATAACTAACTGTGTGGATCCGAATAGCCCCATCCATATAGTTTCATACGTTTGCTAACGAATTGCCACCAAGTACAGCTAGATAATTAGGGATGGCTAAGCTTTGAACTTAACCTTAGACACACATACTAGTCTATCAATTCCTAATAATATTAACACTACTACAGATTTGGACATCAGTGGCGGTTCAAAACCCCCCTTCACCGGCGGATTTTAAACCGCCACAACCAAAGCGGCAGTGAAGGGGGTCGCGCATCACTTGGCGGTTCTTTCAAACCGCCAGTGATCCAAAACTTTCACTGGCGGTTTAGAACACAAACCACTAGTGTTGTTTAGAGGCTTCACTAGCGGTTCGTAGCTGAAACCCGCCCGGTGTTGACATAGCCAACACTGGCGGTTCATTCTAGAACCAATTGCCCGATCTTGAGTTAATCTGTTGCACGATAATAATTCAACTAATAACCTTGCACAAAGGTCAACTAATAACATATGTAGGCTTTACAATATATTCCATTCATGACCAAGTCAAGAGGTTCACAAGTCATACATCAACATATGTATGTATTACATCCATTCTTTTTATTACGAACACCAAACTAATAATTCAACTAATAACCTTAATCACAAAGGTGAAGATAAAATATACAAATGGAAATCTCACAAGTGACCTTAGTCACCAAACTAATAGTTCAACAAATGGTACTAACTAGTTATTCTTGGTGTCAGCAGCCTGAGTGAATACCTTAGGTTCCTGGAATTTGTCCATGTCCTGTACACCCAGCACATTAGAAGCAAACATCACTTGCTGAAATAAATAAAAGAAATCACAAAGGAATTTTACATATGTGTAATGCCGAAAGAAATTAAGTAACAACAATCCTTTCTCAACCCTATGACATATATTTAAGCATTTCCAGGAAATACACTAATTCATGAAGTGGTGCTGATAGAAATAGGCATATAAGAGATGTAAGTTCTAGAGAACCATTAGCATGATACTAGGTGTCAAGTTGAACAAGTTGAAGAGAAAATTACAGCAGCAGCAGCAGCTTGATGGGTCAGGTTAAGATGCGAAATTAGACATTTGGTGGCACTAGATATATAAGCAAGTTTCAACTAACTGAAATTTTCTGCCTTGCAGTTCTGCAGGTCAGAAAAATGCATAAAAGTATGGGTAACAAAAACGAATATTATAAAGAGGAAGGCACTAACATAACTGTTCAGCAAAGAGGCCAAATATATCCTGCACAGAAGGCCTATTCCGAGACATTCACTAGACAAATTTAGTGTATAACAAACTATATACTGAACAAATAAATAAGATGCCATTATAGTAGTGAAGCAATGAAGCAATAAGTAATCTCCTAGAAAAAACATGGTAAAGTTGTCTCCTTTTTTGACAGTTGCACCTGCAGGAGACAAATTTTGGTTACACAGAGGAAGAACTACTCTAAAGGAGAGGAACATTTTCCAAAATTGACGCCAAAATTGCAGTATTAAGGGCCAAAATTGCAGCTCACTTTAGAAAGTTATTCTGAAAGATCGTAACCAATTTAAATCACTAAATCTGCAGGTCATATAACATGATTTTTTTGTAGTAGTGCCACAGTTCCTGAACAAGCCAATAAGTAAAAAAAAAAAAAAAAATCTCTAAATCAGTGCTCTATCCATGTACCTAACAGGACCAACAGCCATTTGAGTTGCAACTTCCAATATCTAAATATGTGCAATCTAATCGTGTTCCCCAATGCCGGATTCAAGATCCCATCACCCTAACGAGTTATGACCGAACTAACCAAGCCAACAGATTTATGCACGAAAGAATGGGGAAAAAATGGGAAAAAAAAATACATGCTAGATGTTACTGGCGCGCCGCTACTCGCTCCTGGGCGGTCGCTTCGAGCCGCACCTCGAACCTTGCCGCGCCCCGCGGGCGCAGTGCCTCGGCCCTGCGGCGTCGTCGATGCGCCCGGCACGGCGGCACCGCTGTCATGCCTCAGCCCTGCGCGCGCCGCCGCCTCGCCTCTATGCCGCTGGCCAGCTGCAGCAGCTTCCTTGCGTGCATGCGTGCGGTGAGCAGCTTCCTACATGGGTCCGTGGCTAGGAACTAGGAGGGGTTGAACGGAGGTAAGCTGAGAGCACTACTGCTGAAGAGCCTTGCGGCTGGGAAGGGAGAGCAGAAGTGTGGCGGCTGGGGAGGGGAAGAAATGGGGAGGGAGGCATGTTTGGTCCACGCTTAGCTTATCACTGGCGGTTCAAAATAAAACCGCCAGTGATACACCAATATCACTAGTGGTTCGAGCTACGAACCACCAGTGATGCTTCACTAGCGGTTTGAGCCACGAACCGCCAGTGATGGGTACCTTCACTGGCGGTTTATGGTGTTCCCCAAGCATGATCTAGTTTTGAAGTTTCAAACCGCCAGTGAAGAGACATCAGTGGCGGTTGGATAGAAACCGCTAGTGATAGACCGGCAGTGAAGACCATTTCTGTAGTAGTGTAAAGAGTCTATGTTTTTTCGCCCTTCAACGCTCATAAACCGTTTGATGGGGTTCGACAGATCCAATCTCTCTGTAATGCTTACTATACAAGTTAGAGTATCATGTCCAAGAACAATACGAATATGGTTCCAAAAACAAATTGGAATATGAAGCGTTTCCATGGTCAGACGCTCTCTCCAATGCTCGTACAAGTTAATTGCTTAGGCATGATGCGAATATCCCAAAACAAATTGAAGGCACGGTACGATAATTGATAAATTTACAAACCTCATGTGTCCATACGAATATAGGAGCAGCACACATCTATAGGCACAATACAGAGAGTTCGATGCCTAGATAAATTGAAGTGCCGCATGACGTGATTGCTAATAAATAAACCTTTAAACCACAAGTCATTCAGTTAACCACGTAACAAGTATTTATGTTTGCTAGTACTGTACGAAGAGTATAAGCAACACTAGAAAATCCAATGGCAAAAGCCGGGCACACTACGTGCACATGCTATGTACTGGATATACGTTTCCAGTGCATGCAGCACACATACACATATGTGATCCGCGCGCAAAGAACAGAGATGAGCACGTGAAACCACCGAGACTCAAATCGAGTGGTTGTGTTGAATCTCTTTATTTAAAACTCCATGTAGTATGAACTCCCTCGTACTAAACACATAGGTGTGTTTGGTTTGTGTCATCATATCACCGGCACATTCTTCATGAAATGGTCTGACATGAGTTCGTCCATGAATTTTAATGAAATCAACCTATTATTCTTGATTAAATGGTGTGACATGAGTAATTATTAGCTTGTAAGAAAGGATATGCAGTAATGGATCAATCCATTATATTCCACGAACCAAACAGAAAAAGAAGATAGAAGAAGATGGATCACGTCGTTCCCAAACCAAAAACACCCATCGCTTTCTGAAGAGTGATTTTTTAAAGTTTGACAACATATATATGAAAGCACTAATTATTTATGACACGTAATACGTGCTTCCTATATCTCAAGAACATTATCAAACAAGAACTATTTGAACATACGAATGATGATAACTTTTTCTATAAAACTAGTTAAACTTAGAACTATTTGATCGACTCCTCCGAAAGCGAGATTTGCATTCATTTTGGTGTGCAGAGATTAAATGCCATTAGATTAATCGCGGCACATTAATATCATCTTTTTTTTAGAAAATCTACCTAAATTTAAACATTTGTCCCATTAAAATAAGGTACTCCCTCTATATAGGAATTGGATGTCGTTTTGGATAAGGTTTGGGTTAAACATTGGGAATATAAATTATGAATAACTTTTAAGTTGTTGAGTTTAAAAATATAAAAACCATATGAATAGATTTATCTTGAAAAATACTTTTATAAAATATAAATACTCCCTCCATGTTGGAAATAGAAATCGTTTAGGACAACGACAAGGTCTCCAAAGTATATCTTTAACTTCATATTTTTGTAAAAATACTCATCATAAAATCATATGTTTATACTTTTATAAAAGTATTTTTTAAGATAAATCTATTCATATGATTTTCACATTTCAAAATTTAATAACTTAAAAGTTATTTATGATTTATGTTCCTAATGTTTGACTCAAATCTTATAAAAAGAGATAGTATATTACTTTGTAATGAGAGAGTACGTATTTTCTCTTGCATTACTACCAGCACTAGTATATTGCCCGTGCTAACGCTACGGGTTCATTTTAGGAGATACACATGGGAACGACAGCAATGATATTTTTTCCCTAGGTTTAAAGAACAAATAATCATTTATTCCAAGATTGCATCATGCTTGATAATATATGAACAAAATATTAAAATTGACCTTAACAATATTTTGTCAGGATTAAACATCATAAAAATGTATTACAGCAGGTTATATGAAAAATGCAAAATGTTGAGTAATTCATCAAACTTCATAAACAACCTATTATTGCAAATTATGGTAAATCTAACTCAATCCATCATAATTGATCAATGTTTATTACAAATGTCAGCCCATTGCTACAACCATCTTCCGGTAATCTCCCATTGCTACAACCATCTTCTCGGTAATCTCCAAACTGTTTCGAGATATGAAAAAAATTACTAATAGCAATCTTTGGTGGTTGCAGATTACGCACTCACAGATTATACATCTTTTTAGCAATGTACACAAACCTATACATAATTCAAAGAAAAAGATGTGTGCCAAATAAACAGCATGTGTCCACTTGGAGATGAACTGGGCACATTGCGAAGCAATTTTCCTAGCCCCCATCTTGAGGTCCTGGTGTACCTCTAAAACCTGCAGATTGCATTGTCATTATTGAGAGCGAGCTCAACTCAAGAGTTGTGAAATTCAAACAAAGCAGCAATACTTGAAACAAAAACCAGATGACCAGTATCATAGCTCATCACAATATATCATGAGATCCTTTTAGAAATAAAAAAGAGATGCAAGTCTACTCGTTTCGGTGAATATATGTATCTGTAAAATGCTTTGTTGCAGCTCACTAGAACCAGTACTTAAATTATCAGGCAGTAGGACACTAACAAATCAAATATTCATGTATCTAGCAGTTCACTAAACATTTATTGATCTCTTCCTATAGGCAATCAGGTAATGAGATATGGTACTGAAAATTCAAATAAAGCACCATTAAATTCACAGTTGATTACTCACAAGAGTTTCAAGGGGGCGATTGGCTAAGACATTGATATAACCAGCAAATTGGTTGTTTTGCAAATACCTGAGGAAAAGGAACGGGTTACTGTAAAACACTGTAATAAGGCATGTCTAGGAGATGAAAATAAACAGGCATGCATCATTTCATTATTCTTTCAGACTTGACAATCCAGTGAAACTTTATGGTAGATCACCAGTAATACATGGCAAATAGCTTGATGCCAACAATAAAAAAACAATACAGGCTATCACAATTCCTGCTACTGCTCCTTAAGAAAGGATATTTCCTGTTCCATGTATTAAAACGTGAATTAATTGTGTTTATTTCTATCAACTGAACAAACCATCAAACTTTGCTTGTTCATATTATATATTTTGGAAATTAAAGGTCGTACTTGAACAGATAACAAACCAATACTCACCCTGATTCCAAAGGGAGGTAACTACCTTATGCATCTGGGAAAAAACAGTTAGCTCACCCTGATCCCAGAGCAGATAGGTGAGGAACAGCCCAAGATACATTTCAGCCATATCACCATCATCATCCATCAGTTGCTTGCCTGCTGCCATTAGCTGTTTGTTTCTTCTTTAATTTCACTTGCTTGCCGCTGCCATTCCTGACCACTCTGTAGATCTGCCGGATGGGATCTAAAAAAAATTCTATTAGTGATCTTAACTGAAATATTTTCTGCAGGAAGCTAGTCCGACTATGTTTGTACCTTGTGTAGCTGCTAACACAGACTTTTCTTCATGAAATTTCCTTTCTCTTTTAAAATCCTGCTCAAACCTTCCTAGAGTATGCAATTCATGGTAGAGCCCCTGCAATTACATACTTAATTAGCACATGTTTCACAATACAACAGAAATCCAGGTAGCACACGAGCACCCATGAAGGCTAACAGGTTGAAAAGAAAACTTGAGCAAGTTTCTGTTCAGTTACATGCAAATCAAAGGGATCAACAGATAAAGAAAAAAATAAGTAAAAGTGTAAAACTAAATATGCCCAACTCATTCTCCAGTTACAAGATGATAATGTTGGACACATAGACAGTTCGCCACACACTCCGTGTCAGCTTGATGAGGCCGGTCACCCATCATCCATCTCTATAGAATGAAACCATTCCTTCCTAATCACAGACCAATGCAGCTGAATATTTGTTGGAGTACTCTATTTTTTGGCAAAACAAGTTGAATCGTAATGAAATCCCCAAATCCATATCCCAAAACCCTATATTGACGAATTTCCCCAAATCCTCGTGAGCTCGAAACCTAACTGAACTGAGGAAGGACCTCGGATGATGTTACCTTGGCCATGTGTCGTCGTCGCAGTCAGTTTGGACACGGCGGCCATGGTTGATATTCCTCTCTGAAATCAAAACTGCAGTGCAACATCCCCATAATGGCATCCATGTTCATGTGCAGAGCAAAAAAGATTTGGGTAGAATTACTGACCTGGTGTCGTTTGCCGGCGTTGGCCCTCGCCTAGATTCCTTGTGGGCCGCCGCGGTGGTCGTCCGAGCAGGTATGCTTGGTGGCCCTCGCTTTGGCGTCGTTCTTGGCGGCTCCTGTGGCGGCGCGGCGGCGGCGCCGTCATCAGCGGTAGCCGGGGTATATGCACGGCGGGGCGGAGTCGTCGTCTGGCAATCGGCCGGGGTAGGCACACGGCGGCGGCGGCCGGGGAGGCACGGCGCGACCACGTGCGGCACGGCGGGCCGGCCGGCAATGGGGCGGGGGGGCGGCGGCGGTGGCGCGGGCAGGGGCAAGCAGCGGCGCAAGAACGCGACGAGGGCTTCCATGGGCGGGGCCGTTTCCTTCTCGCGGTGGATGGATTGGTGATCGATTGGCCTTCTGCGTGCCTCCCTCACTGGTGATCCAAAGAGTCGTCTCGCGTCCTGTGCTCGGGGAAGGAATCGAGGAGCCGCACGCCCGCGCGCGTGGGGTGGGGCTGGACACGGGTGAATGCGGGTGAGGGATGAGTTTGATCCAAAGAATCTGGGCCTTCGGATTTGAGTGAGTAAGAGAAATGGAGATGTAGAGTAGATCTGGTGTGTTCATTTCAAAGAGGTATTATTTGTGGGTGTAATTTTTAGTGTACATGTAGTTTAACTATTGACTGTGGGAATGATTAGCTGGTGTGGCTATAGAAAAATTTTAGCTCGTGGTTTTTATATTGGTAGAGATTACTACCGCATGAAACAGACAAGCAAAGTACGTACTCCTTAGAGTACTATGCAGGGCGTTGCCGATGGACGGACGCATCTGCATCTCGTCCCATCTAGGAAGGCGTTAAAGCGATTTTAAGGAGGGGTGCAGAAAAGTCCTGGCCCCAATAATGGCGCGTCCTATGGGTGCCCGTCTCGAGCCGTGCGCGCTGTACGGCCCTGTTAACCTGACCGACCCACCCCTTCTCTGTTTCTCTCTATCCGCAGGCCCGAAAGGGAAGGGCGACAGTCCGCTGCCAACCCGCGGCCGAACCCCCGGTACGACGGCTAGTACGATACGACTGTGCTGTGCGCCAGCAGCCCAGTGCCCAGCCGGAGGAGGCCCTGGCCGCCAGCTGCTTGCCCGGCTGCCCTGCCTGCGGCCCTGCGCCTCCCAATGGCATCCGCCCGATCCAGCGAGCTGTACTACTACTAGTCCTAGGCTATGCTAGCAGTAGCAAGCGGGCCGCGGCGAGGAATACGAGACGGGGGCGCGCGCAGGCGCAGGCGGCAGCAGCGGCACGCAGCAGCCGCGGCGGGGCGCATGCAGGGGATTTGTCTTTTTCCAAATCCGGCGGCCGGCCGGCCGCCGCGGATCCCAACGCCTAACGAACCGGCCGGCCACGGGCCACGGCAGCACCGAGGTGCTGTGGTGCTGGTGCTGGTGGTGTGTGGTCACGCACGGTCACGGGGTGTTTCTCTCCATTCCATGGGTGCTTTTGAGCTGCTGCTTCCACCTGCTGCCACGCTGCCGGGCAGGGCGCCCCGTCTGCCGATTCGAGAACGGCCAAGGCAAGGCGGCGGAAGCGAGACGCGGCGGGAGTGGGCCGTGCCTTCCTGTGTGTTGCCAAAATGCCAAAACGGGTCATTCTAGTAATAACGTACGTACCTGAAACGTGGACGTGGCCGATCGTACGTACCTAGTAGTACTTGCACATTAAAACTCGCGACGGGAACGGGCCGGGACAGCAATAGCAGTATGTCACCACCACATGTGTGGGGTGAACGGTGGAAAAGTCACAGCCACATGCGGACCGTGGCGGCCGTGACTTAACTCGCGATGCTTTGTGCTGTGATGACAATGACATGTCAAGCCAAGCCTAGCTAACGATGGTACATAGAAAAATCAGGAGAATTTTACATTATTCTCTTAGCGTTGTTTGGTTCCACCGTTGGCAACGTCAGCGTGAAAGGAACGGCTTCTTCCTAGCTACTACTCCTACAATGTAAATCGAATCAGCTGCGTACTACGCTCTCTGTTTGGTCCAACGCTAGTAGTAAGGGGAAAACAGTTGTCGGATAGGAGCGCTATCAGCTACCACCAATAAATTAGGTGTGAGCAATTTGCTAAAGGCTCAGATTCACTCTCATAGACTGTGTTAGCATTATACGCCAGACAAATAAAAACTAACATGATCTAATCGTACCGTAATCAATTCACGTCAAACAAGGAACCAACCAAACAACACCTTAGAAAGAAGGGATATATGACTGTTTTCGAGATGAAGTTCAATTTTGATTTTCAAACTTCCAAACTTGATATATTTAGTCATTATAAACTGTATATCAAAGTCGAAAAATATGGCTGAATCCCTAGAAATTGCAACTAATTTTAAATGAAAAAATATGAAACCGGTGCCATTCTTTTGCAGAAATATAAGTTATCTACTGTTACTCTATTCAGAGTTCAATGGGTATTGCTAATATTTTATCGCTCTTAGCCTAGTTCGTTATTTATTTAAATTATCGTTGCTCACTTTACTCTATGTTAATTGCATGATCAGTTCACAACATGACATTTGCTCAATTGCCTTATGTGAAAACCTATTACCTAATCAAGAAATCAAAATAAAGTAATGCACGTATCTCTTTGTGTGGTGGAGCATGGCATCCACAAAGTCATTTAGGCTGATCTTCAAGTATAATATAGAGCAAAACTATAATTTCAATAAATAATGGTCATGAGTAAAAGCAATAAATAGTATCAAGAAGAACAAGGAAGATAAAAAATACAAATATTGCACTAACAGACATAAAAAAAAACTTTGGAAAAATCATACTAGTTTCAATTTTTTTATTCAAAATGAACTAGTTATAGTTCTTTAGGGATTTAATAATATATTATTGTTTTTCAAAAATATAGGCAAAACTACAGTTTAATCCAGCCTTATATCTTATATCTAAAGTTGACTTCTAATTGTCAAAGATGGTTTTGAAGTTACCTTAGACATACTCCTAGATACCATTTTCATTTCATCGTTTTTCTATTTTTCCTGTTACTTTTTCTTTTGTAATGATTGAAATAAAGCTTTCTCGTTCCCCCAAAAAAAAAAAAAATCCGCTTCAACAGTACAGAGGACACATAGTCTTAGGCCAAATGCCCTAACACATAGTTGTGAGGACATAAATCAGATTTTTCAATGCAAAAGGTTCCTTTTACCCCTTTGGAGTATCTCTAGATTCTGATTTTCCTTGAACTCTAAACAAGGGCATCTTACTATCTCAACTTTAAAAACAATTTAAATACATGGTGCTTAGGACAGAATTGGTTTTCAACGTAGTTTCGTGTTTCAGTTTTAAAAAATTCTAATAAATACCTGATTAAATATTTGGAGCTCATGAAAAATGTCTCAAATTCTAAAAGTTATGGGAAAATCCTAGATACTATATTGGGACACAAAAACCCCATGAAAGCATATCTAAAAAGCTATAAAATAGATTTAGTGCTAGGAAAATGGGAATATATCTAAGAAATTTCGAAAAAATTCAAAACATATATTCTAATTGAAGCCTAAACATATTTTGAAAACTTTAATTACAAAAATACAAGATTCAACAACATCAAAGCATAAAACGAATGCACTGGATATCTATTAGAATGTTTTTTTAAAAAAATTGTTTTTTTAGACATTTTTTGATTGTCCTCGGGCCAAATCTTACTTTTACATGCTTATAGAGATATTTTTTCACAAGATCTAGATATTTTGTTTTGGTTTTCAATGTCCCAATTATCTCTAAGAGTTTTCACATATTTCTTAGAAGCTTAGGCATATTTTTGCGGTTTAAAAACCTTATCGGGTTTTACTGGATTTTTAAAATTTAAAATAAGGACAAAACCGCCTTGAAAACTGTTACTAACCAGGGCAGGGTAGTAATTTAAATAGTGCTGAGAGTCAAGAAAGGTGTTTGTTTGGGTTTAGAATTCGACGAGGAAAATCACGTCAATAGTTGGAGAGGTAGAGAGTACCTTTCTTTTGCAATCTGCAAGTATGCCAACGGCCCAATCTACTCGTCCGACAGAAAGTTCAGCCCGATAATGTGCGCATCTTTATCGGATAGGAACAGAAGGCGGCAACGACAGGTAACAGCAAAGCAAAGGAAGCGAGCACTCAACCGTCTTTGGTTGAGCAAGCAGCAAGCATGAGGAAGGAGAGGATGGAGCCATGGAGGTGGCATACATGCAGATTGAATGCTTTCTCACTTCCTTCACTATTGTTTACCGTTCATTCTGTTGTACTAAATGCTTTCTGAAGCCTCTCTACATCTTGAATGTCAGTGGATTGTTTGGTATGCGTATGTCTGACTTATAAGATTGCATAATGCATTGAAGCTCATATACAGTGTGAGCCATGGCATTTGGTACCATGCATCTGTGTTTTCCCAGAATGACTTTATATCTCTATTTGCTCAACTACAGATTCTCATGTGGACTGTAGTGCAGATGACAACGAAGAACAGAATCCAGAAACAGCGTTTTCGAACAAGAAATCAGCACCTTTAAAGATTATCGAGGAATCTCCTGTCCGCAAAACAATTAATTTCTGAAACAAGGTAGTCCCTTCCCTAATGCCCCTGCACACATAAAAATCACACTGTACCCTGATAATTGTGTTTTTGTTGCTAGATTGAGACATGTAGAATGGCTGAGAATGTGCTGAGGCGTGAGGCGGGTTGACAGGAAAGCATCGCAGATCAAAGTTCTCCCCTTCTATGCTGCGTTGGATCAGGCCCAGCGCATCACAAACATCAAGGAGTTCCTGAACAAGCAAACGGCTGCCTCCATGTTCCTTGTGTGCACAGATAGGTCAGCTAGCGTTTGCTAAACCGCATTTTCCGCCATAGCTCATCCTTTCATGCCACCACCGTTTTTTTAGTGCTGATGCTACCGTTTGATGGTCGGAGCAGGGCGTCGCAGGGTATCGACTTTGTGAACGTGAACCACGCGGTGCTCTTCGACTATAACCCCCGTGACCTGAGCGAATATGTGCGGCGCGTTGGGCGGACGGCCCGCGGCGCATCTGGCAACGGAAGGCATTTGTGTTCGCGGTGGGCAAACAGGTGTCTCTGGCCAGGAGGGTGATGGAGAAGAACATGAAGGGGCACCCGCTGCACGGCGTGCCACCGTCTAGAGCCTGCCCTGGAGCCCCCAGTCTGAACTCTGAACAGAAATCACTTCCTGAATCCTTGGCACCTGAAGATGTTGTGCTCCTAGTCTAGAAACTAGGATGGTGTGTGGTACTGTGGTGTACCATATCTTAGCACTTTGAACAGACATGTAGACTTCATGCAGAACAAATTGTGATGCACGCCATGACGCCATTGCTGCCTAGACAAGAGAACATTTGAACAGCATTCAGATGTGCAGTTGGTGGTAACTCGATTGTTTGCCTGATCCATACATGCATGCACCATTACCATTCTAGACCAAGACAGGTAACAGTGATGTGCTGGTAAGTTGTTCAGAGACGTGGTAAAGCGGAGGCAGTGAGTTGCTGCTACTGCAATGCGATGGAGGAGACCTGTGGATCGATTGGGCGATCAGCTAGCTAGTCGCGGACGGTGTGGAGGAGGTGCAGCTGGGCGTTGTGGAGTAGGGCGCGGGCCTGCTCGTTGGCGGCGTCGCGTGCGCGCAGCTCCCGGATCTCCTCCTCCCACCGCTCCACCCTCTCCTTGTGGATCCTGCACGCACGAGGGACAGGGAATGGCAATCATTGAGCGGCCAACCCGTAGGAGCAGCGGGGAAGAGAATGGCAACCGGCGGTGAGGCTTCGTAGTTACGACTTACGAGCAAAGGCGGTCCTCGAAGTCGGCGGCGAGGTCCTTGAACAGCGCACGCCCGGCATCCAGCATTTCCGACACCTGCACGCGCATACGTGAGCTTCGCCGCGGTCTCTACGCCGTTCATGTCGATCGCTTCGGGAAGAGGGGTGCCGGGTGCACGCACCTGATGGGTGTAGTTGTCGATGGCGAGGAGGATGCGCTGGATGTGCTCCTCCGTCTCCGCCGACCCCACCTGCTCCTCCGCCTCCGCCGCCGCCACCACGGCCATCTCGTCCCCCTCCGTTTCCTCGGCGGCCGCGGTCACGGCACCGGCGGACGCCGCCGCACCACCTCCTGCACTACCCTGGCTCGTCGTGTCATCCTCGTTGCTCTGCAAGGTTCACCAAATCGCACGCGGATTACAATGAATCAAACTGTTTTGCGAATTCGGAACCGAATTAAGGTTGGATAAAACCTCCCGACAAACAATTCAAAAACCCACGCTGAACATTTCGAATCGGGAGTCCAAATCCCCCAAAATGTTCGTTCCTCCAAAATCGGAGTAACCACAGCCCACAGGGTTCCGAATTCAACGACTCGAAGGTGATGGCGCATCCACGAACTGCTAGATCAGATTCCGAATAACAAAAAAACCCACACGAACGAAACCCCCTAGTACCGACCAACCCAGGAAGCGATCAACGAACTCCCGATCCCAAATTGCGAGGCGTGCACGCCAGCGAAGCAATCGACGAACTCCATACGCTTCCGAACTAGACGCGAGCTCCAACGCGCTGCGGAGCACCGCCTCGGCGCCTCCAATCCATATCAAACTCAGGAAGCACAATAAAAGCAGACACCAAAAGTAACCGCGCGGAGCGGAGAAACCCCAGCGGCAGCAGACAAGTGGCAGCGGATCTCGACGAAACCAAGCAATAGGCAAGGAGGAAGGAGGGGGAGATTCGCGGAGGAGGTGGTGGTAGCCTACCATGGCGGCGCGCGCGCGCTTGGCCTTGGAGCTCTCCTTGGCCGCCTCCATCCTCGCACCTCGCTCACCGACCGGTCGAGAGCAGCAGCGTAGTGGAAGAGATGTGGATCGGATTTTTGCCAAGGATGGGCTCGTGGCCCGGTGAGTTTATATAGCCACAAGCCAGCCTGCTGCGAAATGGATTGTTAGGTTGGTTGGGCCGACGGGCTACTTTGTTACGGGCCTTGTACGAGCTAGGGACATGGGCCGTAGTGGACCATCATCGTTAGCGTGTTTTGAGTTGTGACAAGGACAGGTTGCTTGCTCCTTGTCAGAGAAAACCTGCACTTCTCTCTCTCCCCTCGTGCTCTAAAGTATAACATTTATAGTATGTCCCTTACGTATTTTATGTGCACACCACCATATCCGGACAAGCCTATAGAATTACCCAAAAAGATACTTTCCTTGAGTGAAAAAATAATATTTAAAAATGGAAAAAGTCTATAGATCACCCCCTAAATTATAAGGGGTGGAACACTTAGTCCCCTCAACTATAAAACCGGGTATTCTACCCCCTGAACTTTTCAAACCGGTTAAATAACCCCCTAAGGTGGTTTTGAACGGTGGTTTTGCTACAGTAGAGTGGTTTTGTCTTTTTCTTTTTCTATTTATTTTGGCTGAATCTTTGAAAAATCATAGTAAATCATAGAAAAATCATAAAATAGAAAATCTAATTTTGTTGGACTCTACATGAGTAGATCTATATACTGAGCATATAATATGTTATTTTTTAGTATAAATTTTTTGCTGTAACTTTAGATCTATGATTTTCTATAATTAATTGGAATACTTCATAGCCATAGTTTTTGTGGTCGAATTATAGTAAAATTTTTATGGTAGTCTAATTATTGTACACTTGATCTCTAGCAAAAATTTCATAGTCATTGGATCATGTATAACTTAGTTATAAATTTATTTATATTTAATAAGTATAAACATAAATAAATTTATAACTAAGTTATACATGATTCAATGAGTATACAATTTTTACTAGAGATCAAGTGTACAATAATTAGACTACCATAAAAATTTCACCACAATTAGACCACAGAAAACTATAGATATGAATTATTCCAATTAATTATAGAAAATCATAGATCTAAAGTTACAAAGAAAAATTTGTACTAAAAAAATAATATATTATATGCTCACTGTGTAGATCTACTCATGTGGAGTCCATCAAAATTAAATTTTCTATTTTATGATTTTTCTATGATTTACTATGATTTTTAAAAATTTAGCTGAAATAAATAAAAAAAAGATAAAACCATGCTACTGTAGCAAAACCACCATTCAAAACCGCCTTAGGGGGTTATTTAACCGGTTTGAAAAGTTCAGGGGGTACAATACCCGGTTTTATAGTTGAGGGGGTTAAGTGTTCCACCCCTCATAGTTCAGGAGGTGATATAGACTTTTTCCATTTAAAAATAAAACAAACTATATAAGGATGAACAATGGAAATAGTGAAGAAAACTATAAAGGATGCATGATAATTAAAAGGTGTTTTTTTATCTATATGCATACTACATTATACACATAGTACATCCTCTCAAAATTATCAGATGAAGTAGTTGGTTGGCTTTGGATTCGGCAATCTTGATCTCTTCTTTTGATCTGTTCTACAGCAAGGTTTTACATTTTCGACACTTTGTTTTGGTAGTGAAGGATTATAAGCCTGCGTTCTTTGGAGAGTGCCTCCTGCCGATGCTTTTTTCAATGGGTACTAGATCTCGTTGTGAGCAGCAAATGGTAGTCTTCACAGCCGTTGTTTGATGTGAATGTTTGCATTATCCTTTTTCTTTTTCTGTCCTTCGACTGTGATATTCAAGTTTTAACTATTGTTTTATACCTTGTTCTCCATTTTTTACTAGTCTTTGTTTTTCTTGATATATATATCAGTTGTGGGGGCACTCTTTTGAGTGTCTTCATAAAAAGAATTCAATTTCCCAAAATACACTTTTCTTGCATTTTTTTAAAATACACAAGCGCTAGAATGATGAATATGAAAATGGTGATGAAAGAATAGAAAGGATGCATGAATAAAGGGAACACAAGGGGAAAACATGTGAACCAAAATAAATTGCCAAAAGAAGGAGGGCTTGAACCCATGTGAACCAAAACAAAAACAAACGGCTATAAGGAGGGCTTGTACCCATGCCAACCAAAAAATGAAAAATAAATGGCTAGAAGGAGGGCTTGAACTCATGTGAACCAAAATGAATTGACAAAAAAAAGAGTTGACAAATTGAACTCTTGTGAACTAAAATGAATTGACAAAAAAAATGCTAGAAGGAGGGCTTGAACCTCTGACCTTGTGAACCAAAATGAATCGACAAAAAAAAAAAGAGTTGACAAATTGAACTCTTGTGAACTAAAATGAATTGACAAAAAAAAAAGAGTTGACAAATTGAACTCCTGTGAACTAAAATGAATTGACAAAAAAACGCTAGAAGGAGGGCTTGAACCTCCGACCTTGTGGTTAACAGCCACACGCTCTAACCAACTGAGCTATTCCAGCTTCTTGACAAAGAGTTAATGTCAATTATTAAATACAAATATGACGTGGGTATGTCAGTGCATCCCAGGCCCTGGGCAGCAGGTGGTAACAGTCTTTTACCTGCTCCATCCAGAAGCAGAAAACACACAGAACGAGACAGAGGATCCGGCGTTTGTTTTGTGTCATCCACCGACTTTTTTTTTTTTTTTTTACCAATGTGCCTTAGCACATATTTCATTAAAAAGAAGGGGAGGTTTTGGATACAGCAAGGGATTCCTAATGATGTCTGAACTCAGTAACCAAAGGTTACCAACTTCAGCCGCCCCCAAGCAAGATAGAATAAGTGATTACATCTTGAACAAATTAAGAGCTACGAAGCGAACAAAAGACTAGAGCAATGGCGGCAGCGCCCTCAGGTGCCTGAAGCCTGAAGCGCACCAAAGGTCAGCCTCATCTAAGATTAGCGACAAATCAGCTACTCTAATGGTTTTTTTCACATAAAATCAATCATTTTAGTTTATTAGTCAGTTTATAAGTACTGTGGAATGTGTGCACGCCAATCTGCTCTCTAAACTGTGGCATAACTTAAAACTCTAAAACTGTGGCTTAACCTATTATTTATAAAATCTAAAACTGTGTCTAACCTCTCTGGACGTAAGTTTGTAAATTTGTGAGTTGTGAGACATGACTTTTGGCGTCCCCATTGACATGGCATACTCCACTACTAGTCGTGACATGATTTTACAGTTGTTCAGCACTAGAGCAATTCAGGGAGCAGCAATGCTTCAACTTTTTGGGCCACCAGACATCAGCCCAACAAAGTAGTACAAGGGAGGGAATAGGGCAGCGCTCGCTCGTGTGGAGTGTGGTGGAGTCGCCGCCGGCTCGCCGCTTCGCTCGCGTCTCCGTCGCGTTGCTCCGCGCCTCCGCGCCGTAGCCCGCCGACCGCTGCCAGGGGCGGCGCCCCCTCCGCACTCCTGCCTCCGCCCCTCGCTGGCCGCCCGCCTGCCGCTCGCAGCCCGCTGCCCCTGTGCCCCAGCAGTGGCCGCCCAGGCGCCCCGGCCTCGCTCAGCTTCAGACCGCCCGTCGCTGGGCGGTGCCCGCCAGGAGGTCAGGGGCCGCTGCCCGCTGGCCAAGCCAAAGCAGCCAAGCACAAGCAGGAGCAGCAGCGCAGGCGAACAGAGGAACAGGAAGACAATAACAGACCACTAGAGCAGCTGCAGCCTTGGTTTGCATCTGGCATCCCAATTTCAACGAGTTTGTATTTTTTATTCCAATTTCCAGTTACATGCTAAAATTACAGTTCACAAGATGAAAAGGACTAATAATTTAGCATTTTATTAACCCTTACTTGTTGTCCAAATCAAATTGTTATTGAGGACGTGGAAGTGGACGAAGCGAATGCACCAAATCGTCACTAGTATTTATTTATTAATCTTCCATGATATTCCTTAGCTATTATATCGAATGATTTTATTATGTAGCTGAAGAAGTTCTCCTGACTTGCAAACTTTATTGAGAATAGTTGTTTTTCTATATCAAAAACATATATGTATTTGTCATATAGACTTTAGCCTAGCTTTTGGTTTTTGGCCACTAAAATTGGCCCTAGTCTTGGCCAAATCCTGAGTCAACCACTGGCGCCATAGCGAAACGCTACTCGTCTGCTTAGCTCCAGCAAAAAACAACGCCTAGCGAGAAGGTTTTCCCTGCTTTATTGATCTTGCAGTGATCAATGAGTCAAACTAGGTGCTGTGAGTTGTTTTAGAGAGAAGGTTTTCCCTGCTTTATTGATCATAAAGCATTCACAGCAATTCAGTTCAGACGTGTTGAGGTGCAGCTGCCAGCAAAAAACAACGCCTAGCGTTACATCACGCCCTGGCAGCCTCTGAACTACCATATCACTTCTCTGCTGATTCACAACGACTAAACGCAGAGCATCCGAGGACACCAGACCTCATGAGCCCATCACCACCTGATCCCTCCAGCAGATTCATGATGGTTGGTTCACGTGGTCTTCTAACAGCTTCACCAGCGTGTCCATCTGGTCTCTAATTTCCTGAGTGTACATCGGCCTCCACATCCTCAAAGTCTTGGTGACCCATATAATCACATCCTGCTCCCCAGTCCAATAGATCCCCTGAAAACACATTTTTTTCCCGAAATTAACATGAGCACCACAGAACCGAAGAACTGATAATATTGGTCAAAGAGTTTTTTTATTAGCAATCCAACGAGAAGCTATAAACTCAAAGTCCCAAACACGGTAGGGATGTGAGTTAAGAATGCGGTTTTACTTACATATTGCCTTCCATGGTGTAACCATAGGCTTTACCAGATTCTGATATTTGGTTACTTGTCAGGGTAACAGTACATATCACTTGGCGATTCACGTAATCCCAGGGCAAGCTGCATATAGCACGATATAGAAGATGGGTATCCTTGAGAGGATCAAGGAGATTGAGGCCGAGATGGCTCGGACTCAGAAAAAAAAAAAGCAACAGGTTTTGCTGTCTTCACTGACTGTTTCTTACAGCTATGCAATTCATGTTCATCATCTCGTCTTTCCTTTTGAATGAATCTGTGCTGCTATGTTTCCATAGGAGCACATATCTAATCATGAATTGCCTCTCAACAGGTTTTGTATCTAGAATATCTGATTGTATTCCTGTTCAGTACTATACATGTTTATGATGATGACCTCAAACTGTATCATTTGACCATCTGCTGGTGGCTTCATAACAAAATTTTAAGGTGTAGACATAATTTGGACTAGTGAATTAAACAATATAATTTTCTTTTGTAATTAAATAGTTTACTCAAAACAGTTAAGTGTTGATGAACAACCAGTCAGATACTATTCTCTATATGCAAACAGGTATATGGCATTCTCTGCCTTGACAAGGCCATGGATCTTAATCACACATTTGCTCTTTTTTTTTTAAAAAAAAAGGAAACTCATGACAAATGCCTGTTCTGGACCTATGAGTACCTTTGGTTGCTGCATTTTCCCCAAATTTTGCAGCATGTTGTAATCTGATAATATTTTCCCCATTGTCATTCAGAATATCATCTTGGACAACTGAAGGCAAAGCTAGCAAAGTTGAGGACACAACTATTAGAGCCTCCAAAGGTATCAACGGGGTTGTGAAACCATGTCAGAATTCAGATGCTTGAAATTCGTTTACATACTTTTTCTGTGGTAATTGTGTGGCAAATTAGACCATGAAGTGAAGCTAGTATTTTTGTTGTTTCTTCATTCATTTAAAGTTTTTAAGTAGCAGCATAGTCTAGAAAGGCTAAGTAGCAGCCTTAACATGGGACTTGCATTTGCTTCATCTCACCTGTTGGTCATACAGGGTTCCAGCGGAGGCGGAGATGGTTTTGAAGTCACAAAGTTTGGGCATGGTCGTGTTGCACTTATTGGATTTCCCAGGTCTCCCACTTGAGCCTACTACTTGACTACCAGAACGTCAAATGTTTCAAAGCTTTCAGTTTCAGTTTGTACAAGTGGGTTTGTGATTCTTGGAGTCTGTTATAATCAAGTAAACGACCCTATACGCTCAACACATGTCATCTGTTGCGTTTTTATTTTTGACTTATGTATGTATGGTAACTAACTCCCAAAATAGCTACTGCCTTGTATATGTGGAAATTGGATATATGAATATTTGATTACTAAGCAGTAGATTTTCTCTCTCTCAATGATAATGCAAGTGTTCAGCGTTGTCAACCAATTGGATTATAACTACTAGCTCGGATCTCTGAAATACAAGTCCATTTAGGATATGGTGGTCAAATACTCAAATTTTTTAACTTTGATTAACAATATCTTCAGAATCGTATACATTTACAGTATAAGATTGACACTACTAGATTCATTGTAAAACTTACTTTTATACTAGATAACTATTCTAAAATAGTATATTGTCATAGTATTTATATTCCTAGTCCAGGGGTCATATTGGCGGCCGTGGTGATGTTCCAAGGGACTTGTACTTGGATTTACAGCATACGATTGACGTGACTAGATTTGTTGTAAAACAATACTTTTATACTATATAACTCTTCTATTTGAAATATTTAAAATAATATATAGTATATATATTGATTTCCTAGTCGAGAGTCATATTGAGGCAACAGTGATGTCCTAATGGACTTGTTATTTGGAGTCAGAGGGAGTACAATATGTCTCATTTGTTGTGACTTGTGAGAATATATCTTGCAGTGTTGGAAAGTCAACTCTTTTAACGATGTTGACTGGGACACATTCTGAAGCTGCATCATACGAGTTCACAACACTTACTTGCATTCCTGGAATTATTCATTACAATGATACCAAAATCCAGCTTCTTGATCTTCCTGGTATCATTGAAGGAGCCTCTGAAGGCAAGGGGCGTGGTAGGCAGGTAAATTCTGCTAATGCTTAATTATTTTATGTATGGCAATTTCTTTTATCCACATAAAATTAGTGAATTGTTTTTTACTAATATGTTGATGATGTTTTCAGGTTATTGCTGTTGCAAAGTCATCAGATCTTGTGCTCATGGTTCTGGATGCCTCAAAGGTTAGTATTTGATTGAGGAACCTTTGCTCACCTCTGTTGTTATCTTTATTCTATCCTTAGAACAGCTTAGTTTTCGAGCGTATTAAGATTTTATGCTAGATGAGAGGGAAGGGTCAGATGTCAAGTTTATGGCCACTGTATAGTCTGTGTGCCTCTCATAGACAGAATATTTCGGTCCTCGTAATTTAATCTAATTCCTGAAAAGAGCATGTTTTCCTTGCCAGAATAATTTGACTATTGAAGTTCTTGGATAACTACTTCCGCAATCAGTTTATTGACTAGCTTCCTTTGCAGATATGCATCACATCACAAAATTATCATATCAGAGTTGTATGCAACATGGGCATTTACACAAAGGGATTAAATGGAAGAAACAATAGGAAAAGTCACTAAAAGGATAGACAATTAGGAGAGTGAATGCAACATAGATAGAAGAGCTAGGAAATCCGTGGTGGTCTGGTACTGTGCTACTTGGCTGGACAAGCGTATGGTGGCAAGAAGTGGCTCATAAAAATAAAGTTGCAGCTTATGGATGGGAGAGCAAAAATATAGCATAATTCAAATTGCATGTTAATTGCTTCATTTGTTCTACAATTTCAGCTTTTTAGTTGTAACTAAAAGCATGTAGTGTTACTCAGTAAGCCATTGAGCCTCAAATCTACATCACTGAAGTTATTAGTGTATTACTTATATCTGCTGAACTGTGTCATTTCATAAGCAATATGGTTACTTGAAAGTCTTTCCTTAACTATTTTTGTGGAACCTTTTAAAAGTAATATAGTTGCTTGAAAGTTCTTGAATTATCATAGTGGACATGTAGATCAAGGCTAGATGGTTTGCACATCAGGTGTGATGCTATGGAGTGTCTTTCTGTGTAAGAAGATTAACAACGGATGAGCTTCGGATTCTTTATATGTTTTTACACATGTTAGCCTTATCTCATTTCCGTTTGTTTATTGTATCACTGTTATAAATTTCATTTCAGAGTGAAGGACATCGCCAAATATTAACTAGAGAATTGGAAGCTGTTGGACTCCGTCTTAACAAAAGGCCTCCCCAGGTATCTATATGCATGCATAGTTGAAAGTGTGACAAATATAAACAAATGCAGATATCGATACAAGTGTACATATGGAACACTTTGTTAGACCTTTGGGTGCTCAGTTAAGTCATTCTTTAAATGTGGTTCGAAGAATGGAACATTCTGAACATGTTGGGCACTATTCTAGTCCATAGATCATGTATGTATGTCAGGCCCACAGTGAAAGGCAGTGTCTGAATCATGAGCCTGAAATTGCCAACCAATGAATGCCACTTCCCATGGCACCTCTAGTGCAGGGTGCCCCCATAATCTGTATTGGATGACCTGTATATTGCATGAACTTCTAAACCTTCATTCCATGGAGATCTGATGGTTTGACTAGGTGCATAATTCAATCAGATCATAATTGCAACTAATTGTATTTTCTTGTGCTTTGTATTCTTAATCAATCATCAGAAAGCAACCAAAAGTTTATTCAGCTATTGGATCTCACGGACCTACACTCCTACTCCATAGTCCTTACTTAGCAGGAAGATACATTGATTTCGCATGTAGTAACACCAAGGGGTGAAAGTGAAATGAAGGTATAGCCATGTTGGTAGGCTTGGATCCCATGATGTAACCATGTCAGTGCACTGTGTCAATGGCATAAAAGGAGTCTTGTATCTACACAAAACACTTTCAAATTTGTTGGCTGTTGAAGTTGTCATATCTATGACTATGTTGGATGTGGATATCATGGGATGGAGGGTGCAAGTTAAGGTTCGACTTACCATGGGCAGTTTAGCAAGCCCCAAATCAGTTTTTTACTTCTCACTGAACATCCTTTTGCCCTATACTACATGAATTTTGAATTGTCATCTTATTGAAAAGTGCTGACCTATTAATTATGTAGCTTGACCAACAAACTCTATGACCATGGCTCTTGGAGGAGGCCTAAATATGTAGTTTGTGTCACCATCTATGCTTTGTTGCTTCTTATTTGTGGGTTGTGCACTTATACCTTCTATGTTTCTTCTTGGCACCCCTTTGTACAAATAGATATACTTCAAAAGGAAGAAGACTGGCGGGATTTCTTTCAATACCACAGTGCCTTTGACTCATATTGATGAGAAGCTTTGCTATCAGATTCTGCATGAGTACAAAATTCACAATGCTGAGGTGTGTGGACATGCTTTTGTTTATGCATGTGCATGTCTTTGCTGTTGACTCAACGATTTTGTTTATTTTAGGTGTTATTCCGTGAAGATGCTACTGTGGATGATCTCATTGATGTTATCGAAGGAAATCGAAAGTACATAAAGTGTGTTTATGTATATAACAAGATTGATGTTGTTGGTATCGATGACGTGGATAAGCTTGCTCGGCAGCCAAATTCACTAGTGATTAGCTGCAATTTGAAGGCATGTTTCATCCATCACCTGCATATCTATCACATTTTATAACGATCCTTGTTTTGTCTGTCGTCCCCCGAAAGTTATATTTCTTTATTGGCATCTTTAAATGACGGTGCAGTTTTCTCGACAGTTGAATCTGTTTTATATCTCTTTATTTATTTTTTATTGTGACTGAAACTATTTGTTCTTTGCAGCTGTTGAGTTCACAGTTGACTCTGTTTTATATCTCTTTATTTTTTTCATTGTTACTGAAACAATTTGTTCTTTGCAGCTGTTGAGTTCACAGTTGACTCTATTTTATATCTCTTTATTTTGTCATTGTTATTGAAACTATTTGTTCTTTGCAGCCGTTGAGTTCACAGTTGACTCTGTTTTGTATCTCTCTATTTTTTCATTGTTACTGAAACTATTTGTTCTTTGCAGCTGTTGAGTTCTCCACAGTGACTCTGTTTTATATCTCCTTATTTTTTCATTGTGACTGAAACTATTTGTTCTTTTCAGCTGTTGAGTTCACAGTTGACTCTGTTTTATATCTCTTTATTTTTTCATTGTTACTGAAACTATTTGTTCTTTGCAGCTGTTGATTTCTCCACAGTTGACTCTGTTTTATATCTCCTTATTTTTTCATTGTGACTGAAACTATTTGTTCTTTGCAGCTGAACTTGGACAGGCTACTGGCAAGAATGTGGGATGAGATGGGCCTAGTGAGGGTTTATACAAAGCCACAGGGCCAGCAGCCTGATTTCACAGATCCAGTTGTTCTTTCTACTGTACGTTCTCTTCTCTTCTCTTGGTTGCTTTTGGCTCCTTGCTGTTCCAAGGAAGAGGGGGGAACAAGCTGCCTGACGCCCCCGTGTTGTGTACCATCAGGATAGAGGTGGTTGCACAGTGGAGGACTTCTGCAATCATATCCATAGAAGTTTGCTCAAGGATGTGAAGTATGTTCTTGTATGGGGAACCAGCGCAAGGCACTATCCGCAGCATTGTGGGCTCAGCCATGGTCTTCAAGATGAGGATGTCGTCCAAATAGTAAAGAAGAAGGTTATGACCTTACCCTTGTCTGTTGTTTGTCACGTCTCGAAGCAATATATAAAGACAGATTATTACTAGCTGTTTCCCCCCGTTTTAACGGTCATGCCAATAGATGCGAAGGCGCTAAAAATCTGTTAACTGAAACTTTCAGGAAAAGGAGGAGGGTGGGCGAGGTCGGTTCAAGTCGCACACGAATGCACCTGATCGGATATCAGATAGGGTGAAGAAAGCTCCACTGAAGACATAACTGGTTCCCTGAGCGCGTCGAAGCCTGTTCTCCAAATCAGATGGACAACCTTGATTGAAATCATATAATCCGGAAGTAGCTGAGCTGCGGCGTGCTACTTTTTGCAGCCTTGTTTTGTGCTCGTACCAGAAGAGAAGGGCCATGTTTGGAGTACATTCCATAGATAGTAACCTTCCGTGTCTCGTCACAGTGTGTCCAATGGGGCACCAGCGTTAACTGGTCACTGTGTGTTACCTGCTATATATGCCAAATACTTGCCAACTCACGAGTTCTGCATAGATGATTGCAGTTGTGGGAACATTTGCTTACCCTCGTCAGTCCTGCATAGATAGATAAGATAATGGCAGTTTGTGGGAGCATTTGCTTATAATCAGCAGCCTAGCCTTTGTTTGTGGGAAACATTTGCTTGAGAGACTCATCTCGTGTCCATTGCTGGGTGATGATGACAAAGGAATCCGAGGTCTTTTCTTGGTTCCAGTTGACTCCATCTCCAGCTGGTAACAGCCAAGGTGACTGACGCTGCTGAGTGCTGAGACATCAGGCAGGACATTGACTCATTTCATAGATTAACGAAATGTCAAATTGTACTGGACCAGGATAGCGACATGATGACGCCTATACGCACGGGAGAAACAAAATATATCACGCGCCTTTGTCTGGCTCACTAGAGATAATGAACTGGATGGAGAGAGGTGGGCTGCTAATGTGTTTTTCCTTTCCTTTTTCTGCTACTACTGCTGAAACAGCCCTGATCCACTCGATCTGTCGACTCTCTGTAGCAGTGTCGCGGTGTGTACGTGTTCGAGGTGGTCCTGCAACCTGCATCCGGGCTGGATCATACACTCAATAGTTAGAGTAGCATGCAAGCATGTGACTGAAAATTGTGGCTTACTTTCACTGGGTGATAAGTGTCAGAGACATTCGGCGGTCAGCGCTAAACAGCCAATCGAAATCAGGAGCCATGCATGAGCAATAATTTGGAGTACCTGTCCTGTCTCTCTCTGTCTCAACAATATATATGTCCCTATGTCTAAAAAAAAAAACCAATACATGTCCCTATTCCAAGGGCTTATTCTGGTGCTGTCTTGAGTGTGATACTATAACTATCATTATGTCCTACACCATCCGTACCTGTCAATTACCGAAGTTGTTAAAAATCTGTTGTAAAAAAAAAGAAGTTGTTAAAAATCAGATATTTTTAAATCTGATCGAGTTTATAGAAAAGAGTGCTAAAATTTGTGACACTAGATCAACATCATTAGATACACCATAAAATAAGTATATTTTTATAATATACTCATTTGGTATCATAAATACTTGTGTTCTTTTCTATTTAATCAAACGTAAAACAAAGTTTGATGTAAGCTCTCTTTTGACTTGTTCACGGATGGAGTACTATAATTATTTGCTCAAGGCCAGAAAATTGACACATCATTGTGAATACCAAGTCTATAGCTATATATCTAGATTCACTTTCAAGGAGGAGCATGTCAGGGAATTGCTATATTTAGGTGTCTGAATTTTTAGAAACTTTTTTAGACAACAGTCCTATATAATCAACTAGTACAACTAAAAGGGGGCATTCATATATTTTTTCCTGTAGCCAAACAATGACAAGAAATTATGTTGCTTCAATAACGATAAGGAAAATCTGGCACCTGCTATTTTGGAGAATCGACATTTTTATCTTGGCAAATGCTACCTTTTTACCATAATTTATGCTTGTTGTAACTCGTAAACCCAAAGTATGAAAGGCACCTACCGTTGTTCTTTGGCCAGCATATGGTCATGCTTTTCTGGAGCTTTTAAATCCCTGAAGTGTACTTGAAATGGTTGTAAATGTAGTGGTGTTCTTCTACAATACTCCTTCTGTCCCAAAATATCTGTCGTTTTCACTTTTCGAGAAACAACTGTTGGTAATTTTTATAAATAATGAATATCATCGATTAGTATCATAACTAGTATCATCGTAAAGATCTTTGAATCTAGTTTTTTAATAAATTTACTTGGAGATATAAATATTTCACGTATTTTCTATAAATCGAATCAAACTTATGCTACGTAAAACAAAAATGACAAATAATTTGGGACGGAGGGAGTACACAACATGCGGCCATGCGCACATGAGCGCACATGAACATGGTTACCGAACCTATAACAGAATTCCACACCAAAAAAAAAAAAAACAACCATGGTTCATCTTGCAGTCCTGCACGGCTGCAACAGAACTTGAGAGTTTTATACATAGCATTTGCACCACCTAATACACAGGCCAATAATTTTGCTCAAAAAAAAAAAATACACAGGCCAATAATCGTAAGCATTACTAAAATCTCTGTTCATCACCGAATTGTCCAGTAAGATCCATGAAAGCGATTTTATTTGTGGACAGCTAACTGCACTCCAACTCACTCGCATGAACAAGAACGGTGCCAGGTTTCCAAGATTCGACAGTGCCGAGAATTATTGGCTTATACTGCGCACGATCACACAATGCACACACTAATGATGCAACAGCGGAAGTAAAAAAAAAAAAAAAACGATGCAACAGCGACACATCTTCTTGAAGAGTTCAATGCACCGGGACGAGAAATCGACGCGTCACTCAAGCGTCGCCGGCGGACATGAACTCGCGCATGGCGGCGAACAGCACCTCGGCGATCTCCGGCACGAACAGCTCGGCCGCGTGGAACCCCGCGGCGTCCGTCTTGACGACGACCTCCGCTTGGGCGCGGTCGTGGAGCCACCAAGCGAACTCGCGCTGCCTGTCGATGAGCGGGTCGTCCACGTTGCCGGTGACCAGGCAGCGCGGCGGGAGGCCGGCGAGTGCCTCCGGCTTCATCGCCTTGACGGGGTTGCAGAACTCGTGGTCCCGGTCGGCGCCGAGGGGCAGCGCGAGGCGCCAGAGCATGTCGTTGGCCTCCAGCGGCAGCATGAAGTCGTCCTCGGACCTGGCCTCCGACGGCGTGCGCTCGACGCCGCCGAGGTAGGGCTGGTGGAGCAGGAGTCCACGCACGGCGGCGGGGGCCAGGTCGAGCCCCGCCGTCCGCAGCGCCGCGAAGAACGCCATGTTGCCTCCCCGAGCTGCTGCCCATGAGGAAGCAGCGGGAGAGGTCGCCGTGCGCGGCGATCCAGGGGTCACCCGGCGCGCCGTCGCGGAGCCACGCCACGGCCGCCGCCGCGTCCTCGTAGGCCGCGGGCAGGCGGTGCTCCGGCGCGAGACGGTACTCGAGGGACGCCACGATGGCCGGCACCGCGGCCGCCATCGCCTCGCAGTGGCCGTGGTAGAAGATGAAGTCTGCTGAGAGGATCACGAAGCCGCCGCCGTGGAAATAGAGGACGACGGGGAGCTTGGTACCCGGCGCGCGGGAGGACGACGGGGCGGGAAGGTAGAGGCGGAGGTACGTGCCGGCGGAGGCGTCGAGCGGCACGTCCCTGGACATGACGCCGCCGTGGCCGGCGCCAGCTTCGGAGGCAGGGAGGAGTGGGACCTTGGGGCGCGTCACCGTGCCGTCCGGGTTCACGACGATCTGCATGAAGAGGTTGGTCTCCTTGGTCAGCGTCGGCGGGCACGAGGTATCGGCGGCGGTGTCGGTGATGTCGCCCATGGTCCTTGCTCCTCTCGACGACCTCGCAGTCTCGGCGCGCTCTGTTTCGTCGAGGAGGACGCGGGTGGGCGAGTCGTCGCGCGCGGCTGGTGGTGGCTGCAGTGCAGAGGTGAAGTGGTGGGGCACGTTTAAATGCCGTCGCTGCGCCGTGCGCGCTCTCTCTCTCTCTCTCTCTCTCTCTCAACAATATGGGTGTGATTGGTTGCTCCTTAAGGGAGCCAGGATGGAGGCCCAGAACCGACCATACGTGTGTTTGTGTTTGATTGTCCAAAAAAGATTAGTACAGAATGAGGGAGATTGTGTTTTGTTGCCTGCATGGACAACTTTGGTGCATTAAAATGATGTAGCACCTATGTTTGGTTGCATGCATGGCAGATGTTCCAATCACCCATATATCAATGTAGTAACCTTACCATCTACATATGTAACATTCAAATGAAAGCCTCAGATCAAATTGGCCCTCGGTCATTGCACTTGACCTTGGAGCATAAACAAAATTAAACACGCATCACAAGCATTAATTGCAGTTCCTCACAAGGTCAAGCGAACAAGCCGAACTATATACTAGGAGTCATCATATGCATTTGTTTCTTCCAAAAATGAAGAACAATAGCAACAACACTAGAACAATGCAAGTGAGCACCGAAAAAATGAGTAACCAATCAAGTTTCTGAACCAGCCGTCGAGGAACATCATCAAGAAGTGGTTGTTTTCCGAAGCACCGATGAACTGCAAGAACGATGTCTCTGCCTCTAGTTTCTCAGGGAAACTTTTGAAGCAGTTGTTAGGATATCCACTGACCTGGGCATTGCACTGTGCCTAGGTTGGAAAAACTCCAGACACCCTGCCGCGGTACACAACATACCAAGCCATCTCTCCCTTCAAAAAATCAAATAGTAGGCAATAAGAGATCAAGTGTAAGCCCGATAGTTGGTTTGCCTCAGATATGAATGCCATGTCATCATCATTACTGCAGTTGGAGCTTAAGACACATGTATACCTCATGGCAGCCATAAAAGCATGTGAGGCATTCAGCCCAAGCCATCACCTTTACAGATGTTGTATTGGCAAGTAGTGCGCCATTGACTGCACATATGATTAGAATGTTACCTAGAGGGACTCTAAGGCCATGATGTCTCTCTAGGGCATCTGACAGAATAAGGGCATCATGCACAAACCTTTCCCACCAAGCTAGAACATAGGTAAATTTTAAATCAAAGTCCACTGCTGCTAACACATTCTGTGTGATGGTGTGCTTCCTGCCTCTAAAGGAGCTTGCATCCTCCTAGACACTCTAGCTACAACATGAGTTCTATCAATAGCTCCTATGCAGTCCTATATGGAAAACAAAATGTTTGCTGTTAAAATGTGAAGAAATAGTTCTAAGACTTAATGATGGGCTACAATGTATTCAGTGAACACCAACTTTGAAATATGGGTTCCACCTTCGCTCCAAGGATCCTTGGATAAACATTGGTGGAAGAAGGAACAATTAGTTTATTCCTCGGCTCCCCTACAAAGATATATAAGACCCTCCTGGAAGAATCTGGCCGATGGTCTTTACTGACCTCCTAAAAGTGAGATCTACAACTCTAAACCTCTCATTGTGACCTACTACATGCAAAAACATTGCCACTTGTTCTTAAATGGTGGCATGCATACTGTCTGTAATAAGGTTCCTACTGCAAAATAGGTCACACAATTAGAAAAAAGGACGCCTTCTCATCCTAAGTAGATTAACACAATGGACATCATCTGACTTATAGATGTAGGTGAGGTTGTTCATTCTCTGGTGGTCTCTGTCGGTCATGTGCCCATAAGTAATGGACCTAGCATCTTCAGCTCTCCTCCTAAACCACATGAAAAACCAACAGGCCACTACAACTACCATAGCAACAAAGCAGCTCGGGCGTCCTAGCTTGTAGGTCCATCACTACCAATAGGATACAAAAATGGCCATGCATAAATCGAAAAGGGGATAACATTGAACCACTACTTCTTTGAACTAATTAGCATGTGAACATAAAATTAGCCAAGACATGGTCGCCACACCGAAAAGGTGCTCCTCCAGGCGTCAAAAGCACTAAATACATTTAATCATTGACCTAGGCACCGAGCTCGGATCATCGACAAAGTAAACATCATCATCATTTTCATGGCATCCACATATCATGAAAAACAATCTTCGATCCACGAAGAAAGCACAATAAATCACCGGATCTAGGCAAAGAAATATGTGGATCTACATTACAAAAGCATGGATCTAGAAGAGGAACACCGAGAACCCTAACCAAAATAGGACGGCACAAACCAAATCGAAAGGTACCAAGAGGGAGAGGGAAGAGGGTAACAATGAGCTATACCAATATTGATCAAAAGCACAACCAACACCCGGGCCATGGCTAGAGCTCAAGCACGGTGGTGGAGATCCACTAGGGAAGAAGGAGAACAGACGCACCAGAGCAGGAGGCGGGAGAGTGGAGAAATGGAGGTGGTAACCCTAACTCGCACCCCCGTGCGCGCTTTTATCCGCGGACCGTTACGTCTCCCGCCAAGTGCCGCTAGAGTTCTCGCCAAGCATCACGTCGTCTGGCTCGCGAGCTGGCTCGACCCCGAAAGATGGAGGCGTCCGGGGCGAGAGAGAGGGGAATGAAAGCGCACACTAAAATGATGCGGGAAGGGGGGCAACCAAACACGGGCCGAGTGCACCAAATGGACCCGGATGAGCCTTTGCACCGCTTCATTCGGGCAACCAATCACGCCCTATATGTCCCTTGTTAGCCAAACAATATACTCCCTCCGTTTCAAATGGAAATCATTCTCGTTTTAAAAAAAGCATTGCAGATATAATTTTTATAAATAATAAATATTATCAATTAGTATCACAATTAGTATTATCAAAAAAAATCATTAGATGTAGTTTTCTAACAAATTTATTTAGAGATATAAATATTATATATATTTTTTATAAATCGAGTTAAATTTGTGACACGAACATCTTTTTAGGATAAAGGGAGTATGTCCCTTGCTGGGTAAATAACTAAGGAATCCGAGGTCGTTTCTTGGTTCCAGTTGACTCCATCTCCAGCTGGTGGGAGCCAAGGTGACGCTGCTTAGTGCTGAGACATCAGACAGGACATTGACTCATATCATAGATTAACGAAATGTCAAATTGTACTGGACCAGGACAACGACAAGATGACGCGTATACGCACGGGAGAAACAAGATATCACGCTCCTCTTTGTCTGGCTCACTGGAGATAATAATGAACTGGATGACGTGGGCTGCTAGTGTGTTTTTTCTTTCTTTTTTTCTGTTACTGCTGAAACAGCTCTGATCCACTCGATCTGTCGACTGTCTGTAGCAGTGTGTGTACGTGCTGCAACAGTTATTGGCATACTCCCTCCGTCCAATGGAGTATGCCGCTTTCGGCGTGTTTGTGAGAGAGACAGCGGTTTTTTTTCAACAACAAAGTCCATAGGGACAGAGGAGTAAAGATGCAAGCATGTGACTGAAAAATTGTGGCTTGGTTATCCACGGGACCACAGGTGATAAGAGTGTCAGACACATTCGGCGGTCAGCGCTAAACAGCCAATCGAAATCAGGAGCCCTGAGCAATAATTTAACCTGTCCTCTCTCTCTCTCAACAATATACATGTCCCTATGTGTAAAAAAAAATCAATACATGTCCCTGTTCCAAGGGCTTATTCTTCGACCTGGGCATTTGGCTCGGTTCCTCGGTTATCGAAGAAATTCGGTTCCAAAGAGATTGAATCGATCGGTTTCCTAGAAAAAATTGAAACCGACCAATTTGATTCTTAGTTATTTCGGTTCGATTTCAGTTCTAACCGAACTTTGTTCTAAGGCAAATTTATGCAACATCATATCCATTTTTAGTAATAATAATTTATACAAGAACAACAACAATATAGTAACATAAATATATAGCATTGGAAATATGAAACATTGCACAAAAACCTATCATAATCTTAGAAAATACAAGTAATTAAAGTATAATTCATATAATTCGGTTCTTTTCAGTTAATTCGGTAACCGAGAGTCGGAACCAAATTTTCTTCGGTTATTTTGGTTCCTCAATATCGAGGAACCGAACAAGGATCCGAATTTTTCAGTTCAGTTCTTTTTTTCGGTTCGGTTCCTCAGTTTCAGTTATTTTTGCCCAGACTTACTTATTCTGGTGTTGTCTTGAGTGCGATGCTATAACTATCGCTATGTCTTATACACCCTCCGTCCTTGTTAGTTACTAAAGTTGTTAAAAGTCAAATATTTTTAAATTTAATTAAATTTGTAGAAAAAAATACTAAAATTTGTGACACCAGATCAGCATCATTAGACATACCATAAAATAAATAAGTATATTTTTTTATAATATACTCATCTGGTATCATAAATACTTGTGTTTTCTATAAATTTAATTAGACGTAAAACAAAGTTTGATGTAAGCTGACTCTTTTGACTTGTTCACGGATGGAGTGCTATAATTATTTGCTCAAGGCCAGAAAATTGACACATCATTGTGAATGCCAAGTCTATAGCTATATATCTAGATTCACTTTCAAGGAGGAACATGTCAGAGAATTGCTATATTTTAGGTGTCTGAATTTTTAGAAACTTTTAGACAACAGTCCTATATAATCAACTAGTACAACTAAAAGGGGGCATTCATATATTTTTTTTCCCTATAGCCAAACAATGACAAGATTATATGTTGCTCCAATAACAATAAGGAAAATCAGGCGCCCGCTATCTATAACTCCTATAATCTTAACCCCCACTAAATAATTCTCTCGCTTCTGATTGGTTGAGACTTCAAAAGTGATGTTAGCTGACATCATCAAAGGAGTTACCTTCACTAAGTGGCTCATTTATCTCCCACCAGCTTTTTCTTTTGAAATAGAAAAAAAAAAGTAGCACCTAAACCAAGTTTAAGTAATTAAAATCCAATTGCACCATGGTATTCCTCGAAATAAACTCTTCAAAACAAGACCTCACATGGATATATTTTGATAATTTAAACCGTTTCTAAGTAAAAACCCGTTTATAAGCGAAAACATAGCAAAGCTGCATATCACATGGATTACATGTGGTCCTCCGAAACATCCATAATTTTATGAAAGAAAACTCCTAAAATTTTGAGAGGGGGATGACCCTCAGGTACAGTAGGGGTGGAGGTTCGGGTAGATGAGATTTAGGTAATGTCAAGTTCAAATAATATATACTCGCCGTGTTCGGCCGGTTCTTCGCTGGCCGCTTCGGCAGATTCCCTTCTCTCTCACCCCGTCTTGTTCAACCAAATGGGCGGCTAGCGTATGTACCGGGCGCACCCGACCCACGCACCAGCGAACACGGCGACTATGTATGTCAATGGATACAACCTCCGTAATTAACCTACTACGTCCATATATATGTATCTATAACTCCTATAATCTTAACCCCCCAATAAGTAATTCTCTCGCTTCTGATTGGTCAAGACTTCAAAAGTGATGTCAGCTGACATCATCAAAGGAGTTACCTCCACTAAGTGTCACATTTATCTCCCACCAGCTTTTTCTTTTGAAATAGAAAAAAAGTCGTAGCACCTAAACCAAGTATCGTAATTAAAATCCAATTGCACTATGGTATTCCTCGCAATAAACTCTTCAAAATAAGACCCCACATGGATATATTTCGATAATTTAAACCGTTTCTAAGCAAAAACCCGTTTATAAGCGAAAACATAGCAAAGTTGCATATCACATGGATTACATGTGGTCCTCCGAAACATGCATAATTTTATGAAAGAAAACTCCTAAAATTTTGAGAGGGGGATGACCCTCAGGTACAGTAGGGGTGGAGGTTCGGGTAGATGAGATTTAGGTAATGTCAAGTTCAAATAATCTATATTATGTATGTCAATAGATACAACCTCCGTAATTAACCTACTACGTCCATATATATGTATCTACTAATTTATAGTTTCCACTATTATAAACTCCTTACATTTTTACTTCATACTTTTCAAAGAACGCCACGGCATCCTACTAGTATTGGAGAATCGACATTTTTATCTTGGCAAATTTATGCCTTTTGTAACTTGTAAACCCAAAGTATGAATGCACCTACCGTTGATCTTTGGCTAGCATATGGTCATTGCTTTTCTGGAGCTTTTAATTGTAAATCCCTGAAGTGTACTTAAAATGGTTGTAAATGTAGCGGTGTTTTTCTACAATACGTACACAGCATGCGCACATGAACATGGTTACCGAACCTATAACAGAATTCCACGAAAAAAAAAACAACCATGGTTCATATTGCAGTCCTGCACGGCTGCAACAGAATTTGAGAGCTTTATACATAGCATTTGCACCACCTAATACACAGGCCAATAATCATAAGCATTAGTAATGTTCATCGCCGAATTGTCCAGTAAGATCCATGAAAGCGATTTTATTTGTGGACAACTAACTGCACTCCAACCCACTCGCATGAACAAGAACGGTGCCAGGTTTCCAAGATTCAACAGTGCCTAGAATTATTGGCTGATACTGCGCAAGGTCACACAATGCACACACCAAAGATGCAACAGCAACACATCTTGACTTGCCGAGTTCAGTGCACCGGGACGAGAAATCGACGCGTCAAGCGTCGCCGGCGGACATGAACTCGCGCATGGCGGCGAACAGCACCTCGGCGATCTCCGGCACGAACAGCTCGGCCGCGTGGAACCCGGCGGCGTCCGTCTTGACGACGACCTCCGCTTGGGCGCGGTCCTGCAGCCACCGAGCGAACTCGCGCTGCCTGTCGATGAGCGGGTCGTCCACGTTGCCGGTGACCAGGCAGCGCGGCAGCAGGCCGGCGAGTGCCTCCGGCTTCATCGCCTTGACGGGGTTGCAGAACTCGTGGTCCCGGTCGGCGCCGACGGGCAGCGCGAGGCTCCAGAGCATGTCGTTGGCCTCCAGCGGCAGCATGAAGTCGTCCTCGGACCTGGCCTCCGACGGCGTCCGGTCGACGCCGCCGAGGTAGGGCTGGTGGAGCAGGAGTCCACGCACGGTGGCGGGGGCCAGGTCGAGCCCCGCCGTCCGGAGCGCCGCGAAGAACGCCATGTTGCCGCCGGAGCTGCCGCCCATGAGGAAGCAGCGGGAGAGGTCGCCGTGCGCGGCGACCCAGGGTCCCCCCCGGCGCGCCGTCGCGGAGCCACGCCACGGCGGCCGCCGCGTCCTCGTAGGCCGCGGGCAGGCGGTGCTCGGGGCCAGGCGGTACTCGAGCGACGCCACGATGGCGGGCACCGCGGCCGCCATCGCCTCGCAGTGCGGGTGGTAGAAGATGGCGTCGGGCGAGAGGATCACGAAGCCACCGCCGTGGAAGTAGAGGACGACGGGGGGAGCTTGGTGGCGCCCGGCGCGCGGGAGGACGGGTCGGGAAGGTAGAGGCGGAGGTACGTGCCGGCGGAGGCGTCGAGCGGCACGTCACGGGACATGACGCCGCCGTGGCCGGCGCCGGCTTCGGAGGCGGGGAGGAGTGGGACCTCGGGGCGCGTCACCGTGCCGTCCGGGTTGACGACGATCTGCATGAAGAGGTTGTTCTCCTTGGTCATCTTCGGCGGGCACGAGCCGTCGGCAGTGGCGGCGGCGGGGACGGCGGCGGTTGCGTCGGTGATGTCGCCCATGGTCCTTGCTCCTCTCGACGACCTCGCTCTGTTTCGTTGAGGCGGACGCGCGCGGATGGGTGGCGTCAATGGTGACTGGCAAAGTCGCAATGCAGTGCAGAGGTGAACTGGTCTGGTGGGGCACGTTTAAATGCCGTCGCTGCGCCGGTGCCGTGCCGTGCGTCTGTCGCCGTCGCGTGGCGTGGGTGGCGTTAAAATCTGCACAAAATCAAGGGGGGCTTTGTGATGGACACGAGGACGGCGCTTTGTGACCATCGCGGGCGCAGCGGGGGAGACGTGGCCGTGCCAGTCGCCATAGAGCACCAAATCAACCGAGCCGAGATGGTGACCGCTCTTCGTTTCAGCTTATCAGCTATTAAAAGTATTTTTTTGGGAAAAAATTAACCGTTTCAATTTATCAACTAACTTATCAACCGTTTCTACTGAACTGACTCTAGCGTGAGCGTGACACCGGCGCTGCGTCCTCTGCCCGGGCACCAGATACGATCCCGAGCGCAGGCATGGGAGCGAGTAGTGCTCAAGACGAAGACTGCCGGCGAATATGTCCGCGCCGCACGGGCGCGCCCGGCCATAGGACGACCGGGAGAAATGCTCCGAGGCCGATGGGACAAGACAACGACGACCTGAGCCTGGCTGTCTGTACCCGGTGCTTCCGAACTTCTTTGCCTACTGTCGCTATGGTTGGACTTTGAGGAAATGTGATGTGTCCGTGCCAGGAGACTACTATCGACTAGGATGAAGTGTCCTATGTATGGATGAAAATGGTACGGATATTTATCCGACCGTCCGCTTCGACCGAATTCGTTTAGAGGGGGTTTAGATACGTCCGTGATCCCAAGGGTCCGGATATTCAACATCCTGGCACCATATCCGTATCCGAAATATTCAAATCGCATATTTATGATGTCGATATCTAATTGTATCCTATCCGACATGGATGACACTATCCGTACTCGAATCTGAATCCGGACAAAAATATGAAAACAAACGTGGTATCAATGATATCCGTCCGTATCCGATCCGTTTTGATCCATAGTCCCCATGTCTGCTCTCGTTGGTCTTCGACGGCTAGGCCTCTCCGCTTGCTGGAACCAGAAGTGCCACGGCAAACGGAGGTCGGGTCGGCGCGCATGTTCATTTGCTTTTTTGACGCTTGCGGCTCCGTTTGCCTCAACTTTGCAGGCGAAATTTTTTCAAAAAAGAAAAATCACAAAAGTTAAAAATCAGCCGATAGTGCGCACTCAGCAATCAGCCCCACCTCTCTCCAGAATTAATGGCATGATGGCAAAGTACTAATGTTTCACGAGGGAAAAAAATAGAAAAGGACCGCATTGTTGTTCTTTTGTACTACTGCCTGTGGACTCAAAGCAGCCAAAGCCAGCAGATGAGACGGAGAGTGTTTTTTTTTTTTTTCTGACACGGAGTGATCGAAAGGGACCTTGTTGCACTTGCCAACAATGATGCAGTCAGCCTGCAGATCTCATATCCTGCAAAAAACAGAGCTTACGTGACGCATGGCGTGGACAATCATGTCTTGCTTCGGTATTTGATTAAAGCTGTGATCAGGATCCGCTTGCTTGTTTTTTACTCGAGAGCTTCACTGTGCAGAGTTGACAAGCTTGATGGCGTTGCATTATTTTGTTGCTTGTAATCTCAATGCATGGCCCATATTGATTGCTTATTAGCGTGTACTGAATTCATCAATTTTGCTTTCAGAGTTCATATTGAAATTTGCAAAGATAAATATGTCAAGATGGTCCTATCAGGCTACAGTACCACGAAAGCAAACTTGGTGTCGATTTGGGCGTGTGTGCCAAAACACACACTCAATTGTGCATTCAGGTCACCTAGCTGACGGGCTACTCCATTTGAACCGGAAATGACACTTGGCAGGTGCTCTACTTTAGGATATTTCCAACTAACCTTGCAAAGCCCATATAATATAGGCCTGTTTAGTGTCTATACAATGCAATACTGGGCCACATTTAGCATGGCCGCATGAATCTTGCGTCGGCCTTGAGATAAAAGGAGAGGAAAATTTGCGCCTGCCAGGGGCATCTTACTCACGCCAGGCCCATTTTGGCAACCATTTTGTCTATGCAAATACTGAAATGAATGCCGTCATTCCATCAATGTCAGTCTTTTTTTTTTTCAGACCCCGTTACAAACGCAGACACTCACATATACGAACGCACACTCACCTCTATAAACATACACACGCACATCCTATCTCTATGAACACTTTCGAAGAACCGAATTAGATCGACAAATCTCGAGATTGACGAAGCCACCGCATGCGTCTCGCTGTCGACGAGCACGTCGCATACCACCGAAAGAATAGCGCCGTTAAATTCTAGAATAAATCTAAGAAAATGCTAGCACCCGTGTCAAGTCTAGGACTTAAACCCGGGTGGGTAGGTTCCACCACAAGGAACCCAACAGAGCTGACATTATTAATATAAAAAATGAAGAAGATTGAAATTTCTTGTTATGTTAGGGCATATACAACCCACAAACAGGTATGTCTTTAAGTTTTTAGAATCCGTAACAAATACAACTATACAGACAACTCATACAACTTACAGACAAAGTGATTTAATATTTGGATATAACTATGATCAATCATGAAACCCATTCTAGTAATATCATTGTGCTGCAATTTGATACAACATGATGTCACACCCATAAGCAATCAAAGATACTTACAGGAATAAGGTCTATGTATGTGTATTCATAGGTGTGTGTGCGTGCGTGCGTTATGAGTGTCTAGTTGTACTGTGTAATAATAATAAAAAAAAAAAAGAGCCTCCCTGCCGTTCTCTTTCAATTGCTGATATCATAAATAATTTAGATTACAACACACTGATAACAAATTTGAACACTATACTCAGAAGTATGAACACAAATAATACTTTACCAAAAGTCTGAAAAAACAACATCACACAAAAGATGATAGATAATACTACTTGCGTCTAAAGATAATGTAATCCTAGAGTTTAAATGTTGTCTCAAAATTTATGTAATAGTAGATAGAGATCAGCTTTTTGTGGGACCTACTAATAAAAAAAAGATCTACATGCAATTAGAAATCAATCCATCCGTGATCTCGAGAAGCAACGCACTGTCCATCCCTTGTGTTTTTTTTTAGCCTGGACTCCTACGGTACAGCTGCAGTATCTGAACGTACGCTCAAACACACTCACACACACCCCACACGCACACAGACGTACACCCTAGAGCGCACGCTAGACCTACACACTATACACATATCACGCGTCCTTCTGGATATCGACGAAGTCCCATGGGCTCCGCAAGCAACGGGCACGTCGCACTACCATTATGGCTTCTGGATATCGACGAAGTCCCACGGGCTCCGCAAGCAACGGGCACGTCGCACTACCATTATGGCTCCACGCGTATATCCAGGATCTGCAAATTTATTTTATAGGGAAAAATCCCCTAAATGCCACACTCGGCCGATCCCAACGGGAATCGAACCTGGGCGGGTGACCTCCACCACCGGAGAGTCTACCACTGCGCTACAAGCGCGTTGGCGTGTTGTGTTCCTACCATCCAAAAGTTTCCATGCACCCCTAGGAAAGATAATGGCTGGCATACAGAAAGGATAAAGGAGGGGCACATGTGTAATTTCAAAAGTTTATTAGTTTGGTCTCGAAAAGCAAGATTTGTATGCTTTTTAAGATGGAAGGAGTACTTTTTAAGGCGGAAGAAGTGGTTCACTAAATATGTGATAAATAAGTTGAACCTAAAGAGACCGTTAAATCCTGTACTTGTATGCCTAAAGCCTCCCAGGTTAGAAATCAAATGTAAGATAAGTTTAGCTTCTCAGGTTCCAGCCTGCACATGCTAAATCATTTAGAATTACTCGGAACTACTGATCTAGCATTCTCTAATCAAAGCAAACAGAACATTTACATTGCAAAGTCTGAAGTCTGAACATATATCATGTCAGGAACAACTGCTACTTTAAGAAACAGTTTTCGATAACAGATAGCATTCTGTTAACAACTGGAGCATGGCCACATTCACATTCAGTTGGTAGATAACATGATCTTAGCCAATCTAAAAGAAAAACATGATATCATGCATCAGCATGATATGATCTCAGCCCCTGTCCAACAGCAAAAACATAAAAAAAAAAAAAAAAAAGTGACAGTTTTCATCATTCAATCTCCATTCAGTGTTCAGAGACAGAAGCAGCCTGTGCATCCCAAGGCAACAGGATACAAGCAAAAGACAGGTCACAAGCAAAATCATCCTTGCGGTCCAAAAACTCACCATTGCGTCCTTCTTTAACCTCCTTTTCCCTGTAAAATCATCATCCATCAGCTGATTACTAACGTAACTAGCAAATGAACTAACTCTGCAGTGAATACAAGTTTCAGGAGCATCCAGTAAATTCAGAGGCGTTCACAGTGATATGTAACAAATTAGATAAAGGCCGTACCCAGCGCAGAGAGCTCCCGCTCTGTGCGGGGTCTGAGGAAGGGTATCAGTGCCAGGCCTTACCCGCACGCTGTGTAATGTGCAGAGGCTGGGGCTCGAACCCGGGACCTTCCAGTCACAGACGGTAAGACTCTACCGCTTGCACCAGGTAGATAACTTCAGGAAAAAGCATCTTCCTCAAACACTTCATATGCAAGTCACAGTGATGCATCATAACAATTACTAATATAATTCAGTCACCTACCAAACCCTTTCTTTTGTATAGAACTACAGATCATATGCAAGTCCGTTCTTGTTCATGTTCAGACAACCTGAACTTGAAAGTTGTAAGCTCTGTGGAAACAAGTCAATCAGGCCCACTACTCTCCTCACTGAATGCAGGGAACCGGGGTTGTTTCTACAAAATAGTAAACATACAGACCGGAGAAAACCCGTTGTACATGTCCTTTATACAGGCGGAGCAATTTATACGGAGTTAAATGCAAAATGCATGCCCAAGCACTTTAGTAGAACCATCAGATGCAAATCTCTCGGCTGTCGCTGCAGCCTGCAACTTGCTTGGTCATCAGAGTTTTCGCAGCCGTGGCCCGTGGGCCATGCATGCTCCAAAGTCCACACTCCACACACCTTGTTATCAGAGAAGAATCGATCGGATAACCATAGATAACCTGACAACGAGAGCAGATTCTGTGGCGCACATGGCCATCCACCGTTCAACTTCAACGGGTGCTGTCGCGCGCGTGCCAGATTTGTCCTTCCTAGGTAGTAGTAGAAGACTAGAAGTAACGATCTATATTATGGAGCTTTTCAATTGATAACACACTGTTCCGCTTGTGAGTTTATGACAAAAACATCAACTGTTCAGTAGTATACTGTATAACGTAATCACGAGGGAGGACATCAGATGGCCAAATGTGTTACAATCTTCTGTAAAATGACCCATTCCATTCCAATGGATCTGAATTGTGGACGGACTGGACTAGGCGGAGTAGAGCTCAAGCTTGGACAGCCTCGGCGTCGGCACGGCCACTAGCGGCGTGGCCTTCTTCATGACGATGGCGAACCTCTCGTCCAGCTCCAGCTTCGCGCCGGCCGGCAGCTCCCAGTCGAACGCCTGCAGCAGCATGGCCAGCGAGTAGGCCGTCATCCGGTCGGCCATGGCGATGCCAGCGCAGATCCGGCGCCCGGACCCGAACGGGAGGTACTCCATCTCGCTGCCGTTGAAGTCAAACTTGCGCCCTTCGCCGGCGCCGGCGCCGCCCAGGAACCTCTCCGGGATGAACTCCTCCGGGTCCTTCCACACGGCGGGGTCCCTCATGATGGCCCACACGTTGACGAACACGCGGCACCCCGCCGGGACAAGGTAGCCGCCCACCGTGGCGTCGGCGCTGGGGCAGTGCGGCACCATCAGCGGCAGCGCCGGGTGCAGCCGCAGCGTCTCCTTGAGCACCGCGTGCAGGTAGTGCAGCTGCGGCAGGTGCGACTCCTCCACCACCGCGTCCCTGCCCACCACCGCGTCCAGCTCCGCCCGCACCTTGGCCAGTAGCTCCGGCTTCTGCATCAGCTCCGCCATCGCCCACTCCACCGTGTTCGACGTCGTCTCCGTGCCTCCGACCACCATGTCCTGCCGTTCGTTTTCATCATTACAGGTTGGTTGATTTTGATTAGCAGCAGAGCAGATCGAGCAGGTGGTTGATGGATGAATCATACAGTACGTACCATGAGGAGTGCCTTGACGTTGGTCATGGTGAAGGACGCCTTCCCGTCGCCGCCTTCCTTCTCGAGCTTGAGCATGTGCTCCAGGAAGTCGGGCGCGGGGGGCTCGCCGCCGGCCTTCTCGGCGGTGACCCTCTGCTCGATGATCCGGGCGAACATCTGGTTGAACCGCTCCTTGAGCACGTCGGACTTCCTCCGGATGCCCTGCAGGTCGAAGCGCGCGAGCGCCGGGAAGAAGTCGGACACGTTGGGCGCGCCGAGCATGTCGGTGATCTCGGCGACGAGGTGCCTGAACTCCTTCCCCACCGCGGCGCGCTCGGTGTCGCTGCCGATGTTGCCGCCCCACAGCGTCCCCGTGATGACGTTCATGACGGTGAGGAACAGCTGCGCGCCGACGTCGACGGGGGCGGCGGCGAGGGCCTGGGCGTGGAGGTGCGCGAGCGTGGCCCTGAACTCGCGCGCGCGGAGGCCGTGCACGTGGTCCAGCCCGGCGGGGCTGAGCATCTCCCGGACGCAGACCCGGCGGAGCAGCCGCCACGTGGGGCCGACGGGGTTCCACACGATGTTCTGCCCGCCGCCGTAGGAGATGGAGCGCGCCGCGTCGGGGACGTCGCGGCCGGAGAAGACGAGGTCCTGCTCGCGCAGCACCCGCGCGCGAGCGCCGGGGGAGGTGACCACCACGCCGAGCTTCGAGCCGAGGCGGATGGAGAAGATGGGCCCGTACGTGCCCGCGAGGCGCGCGAAGTAGACGCAGCTGCGGGTCCAGCGACGGCAGGCTGCCCACCAGCGGCAGGCCCCGGGGACCCGGCGGGAGGCGGCCGCTGCTCCCCCGCGCGGCCGCGGCGCACCGCCGCGGACACGAAGAGGAGCGCCGACAGGAGGAGCCCGCCGTAGAGGAGCGTGGTGGAGGCCGCGGCCGCGTCCATGGCTACGGAGAGGCCGCGCGCGCGCGCAGACAGTCGTGCACGTCTGGGAGGGAGCCTGGGAGTGGGACGGGGTGAGTAGTGTAGTAGTGTGATGGGCGGCAGAAATTATACCGGGCGGTGGCGGCCGTCCAGGTGGACGGCAAGCCAGCGATATTTCCCACCCCACCCGGCCGGCCGGGACGGGGATGGCATCTCGGCATGTGGAGGCGAGCACGGAGGCGGGGCGAGATCGGAGATGCGGCGTTTGTCGCGTCCCGGCGGAAACGCCGCAAGCTCACGCGTGGCCGACGACGACCCACCGCAAAAACAATAATGTGTCGCGCGTGGGGCGTGCGCGCTCACGGGCGACGGGACCCACCACGGAAACAACAGACGCGTGCGATCCATGGACCCACACGTATCGCACCAGACGCCGCTCGCAGCCGCTGCTCCTGGCTGGCTGGCTCTGAAAGAACCGCAGCGTCGGCGGCGTCCTCGGGGGCCGTAGCGATGGGCGTGTTGAAAGATGGGACAGTTTGAACAGGGTGTTTTCACTCTCTCTTCGTCACATTAAATTTTGATCTGCATACATGAAGTATTAAATATAAGTAAAAAATAACTAATTATATAATTTAGTTGTAAATTATGAGACGAATTTTTTAAACCTAGTTGATCCACGATTAAACAATATTTACCATATATAAATGAAATGTACTACAGTTATAAAGTTAAAATTTTTTCGCAATCTAAACGAGAGTAGTACGTCCCGCTGGTCCCAGTATGCTGGGCGTCTTGTATTTTACACGTTTTTTGAAAATGGATCTTCTCGCACGAAAATGGGTTCTATTTGGATTTGCTGGTTTTGGGGCGGTACGCGCTCGCCGGCCGGCAGGGTACGGTAGTAGCGATGCGATGGGCATGGATTTGGGCCTGTCGATGGATTGTCCCCGACTGGCCGGAGAAATCGGCGCCGGCTGACCGTGCCTCCAAGCAGTGCAAGGTGAACTGTGATTGCGACAGGGGGTCGGTACGCCCTGGACGATGGCGTCGATCTGACGGTTAATTTAGACAGCCCCAACGGTTATCCTATATAGCACCACCATACACACATGTTTCACTATCTTTTTTAGCTATTTCTAGCGTTAGGCTCAACTAACAACCAGTTAGGCCAGTTTCAATAGAGAGTTTCACCTCCCAGTTTTCAACGCACGAAACTTTGATATGAAATGAGGCTTCCTTCTCGGTGTAAAGTTTTATCTTACTGTATCATAAACTATTTTACATTTCGTGGGTCCCACCTATCACAATCTTTCCCCTATATCCTCCTCATCCCGAGCAAGCAGAGCAGCGAGGTGCGCAGGAGGGCCGAGTAGGGCGCTGCAAGGGCGGAGTCCTCGACCATGGCCGGGCGTTCGCCGCGACGGGCGGACAGCGGCGTTACGAGCTCACGCCAAGAAGCGGACGCCTCGGCGCGGGCGGAGCTCGAAAGCGCAGGCGGATACCGCCGGGCGCGGCGGTCGCCACGCCTGGCGCGGCGCTGGGCGCTTATACGCGGCGCAGTTATGGCGCCAGGCTGGCGCCGCGGCGCGCGAGCGCGAAGCGACGCGCGCGCGTTCGACGGCGCGGGCTTGAGAGCTGGTAAAGGCGGGGCGCGCGCGGGCGCTGGCAGAAGCGCGGGCGCGCCGGGCGTTTCGGGCGCACGGCGGGCTTCGCGGGCGCTGGCGAGCCGGGCGCGCATGGGCGCGGGCGTTTCACAGCGGAGGGCAAGGCGGGCCAAGGAGATTTCTTCGCGCGACGACGAGAAGGCTGGGCGTTTCGCCGGGAGAGGACCCGCGCCAAGGCGGGCGGCGGAGCCCTTCACAAGGCGGCATGCGCTTGCGTGTGTGTAGCGGCCGCCGTTCGAGAGGTTTCGATGCTGGCAATGCGGGCGGCGGCGGGCGGAGTCTCTCCCATGCGCACGGCGCTCAGCGGCGGCGTTTCAAGGGCGTATGGGTTCGCAGCAGCGAGATCGGCCCGGCGTGCTCCTTCCTCGCCGATGAAACGCCCGAGCGGCTCAATGCGGGTTTCATCTGGTTTCATGAGGCTTGGAAACAACGCCGACTGCTTCGTGGGGATGAAAATTTTCCCTTTTCTTTTACCGCCATCATGCAAAAAGTCGATGTGGCAAAGATATTAAATGTGCATAAAAAACCCCTATGAAACCCCATTGAGAGACTAACTTTAGAATACAAATATTATGTTTTTGTCCGTGAGCTATTTGAGGATATTTATATATATATTTATAGTTATTTTAAATATGGACATAAATATCGATAGTGTGCTATCTGATTCGATTGATGATTGATGAGGACAACGTTGCAAGGGACAGTGACACACTTTAAAAATATGGACATATGCAAGGGACAGTGACACACTTTAAAATATGGACATAAATATCGATAGTGTGCTATCTGATATGATAGCTAAGGACCACGCTGTGAAGGACAGTGACACAAACAATGAACATCCATCTCAAATCGCGGGAGGTCATACAGCTAACCAGGCATGATAGCGTAGCGTTCTACGTAGGGTCAAGGATGAAGTTGAGCAGGAAAAAGGTTTGGACTAAAAAACATTTTATTAGTCCATGAATGAAATTATATCAAAATAGAAAGTTCAAGGATTAAAATTCTTATCTTGATAGTTCTAGAAGAAACTATACCTAGAAAATTAAGCTGAATGATCAATTTGAGAGTCTATAGGGACAAAACAGAAACATGGGGCCATAGCTATGGAACCAAAATGATTATTCCACACACGCACACACACACAGAGACACACACACGTCATCTTATCTGCTGTATTCATCATCGACAATGAAACATAGTGGAAGATGATGCGGTGATATGATGCGAGGCACCGAGAAGAAGATGGAGGCCACACTGACTACAGGAATGCACGAGGACACGTCACCGCACCATGCGCGCCCATGGGTAGGGTTTTGTGGTTGGGACCACGGAGGAATCGGGGGCTCGGCTTGGGACTGCGTGGAGCTCACCAACGAAGAGGGGGCAAGCAGAGAGATGGCCAAAGATAGGAAGAGAGAAGTAGAGGGTTAGGGTCCATAGCGACTGGGGTTGGCTGGATGTTGAAGACAATGGTAGAAAAGATATCCCCCTATCTTCTCTCTTTTGAAATTAGAGAAACGAGTAAGATAATTGATGTGTTGTGTTATGGCAAAGATACACACCTTTTTAATGGTATTGGACAAATTTTCAAGTTGCCGATGTCCATCATTATATATCATGTTTCTTTGATATCCATGAGCAAAATTTCTCTATACTTATTCATTCGAGCCATATCTATTACCTAAAAATAAAGAGGCAAAATTTCAGCCCATTTTTTTGTCCATCCATTTTTTTGATACGACAACCTCTAACTACCGGATAGGTGAGAGTTTTTTTTGGTTCGAACTTATATATATAACCCGTGGCTTGGACACAGATTCCTAAGGTGACTACGATAGCTAGAGTCATAATCCAAATAGATCGCTCCAATATTGAGTAAGTTGAATAGAAATCCAAATCCAAATCTATATATTTATTACCGAATAATAAAAAGAAATTTCTGTCGACAAATCAAACTTTTGTCCAGCGGATAGTCCCTGTTCCGTCCGTGGTTTCTTTCCGTCTCCGTTTGAGTCTCCGTCTCCTTTTCCTGCCTATTTTCTTTTCTCATTAGGAATCTGTAGTCCGCACCTTGGGAATTGTAACTCTACCACCGCTCGTGAATTGTGGAATCCCATATGCCTCCCTTTTGGTGATTTTTTTGTCTTTTATGAATTGTAATTATACTTTTTCTTATATAAAATTCGAACAAATAAAAAGACACGGTATTGCAGGTCACTTCGATCATTACCTAATATTTTTTTTCTTTTTTGACGTGTAACTATATCTTTTCTTATAAAAGACTAAAAATTATAACAAACACTATGGGCATTTGAAACTTAGACCATTACCTAATAAATTAATATTTACATTGCTAAGTTATTGATGTAATTCGATTTGGAATAAATTATTATTATGACATAAATCAATCGACCACCTATCTAATCAAACTATAAACTGAAACCTCGAGTCATTTGTCATCCGATCTAATCAGATTAAATGTTTTACCATGATGTCCACATATATATACCAGTGTAAATCTCCAAGTCTATATATACCCACACAACTCTCAACAATGACTAATAACATGTGAAAATCGAGAGAGGTCGCTCATACTTCATACTCATCCCTTGCCAATTTAATAAGATATTAAAATTACATATTTTTATGATCCTCCAAAGATGTCGTGAAACTTAATATTTAACTATCAACACATGAATAGTATGGATACTAAAGTTATAATATATTTAGAGTAAATACGTTTTGCTTTCCATCTGTGCCTTACATCGAAAAAATATGGTTTTATTTTAATCCAATACAGAACTAATAAGACATTATCATATAATTGTTAACATTTGCTTATATTATGCTTATATTATGGATGCCATTGTCGGCATAAAATAAAGTATAACTTTAAAATTTTATAAAAAAGATAAAAAGTAAAGATTTGTAATATTCATGTCCTTGTTTCCAATTAACGAGCCCGCTCATTGAGATTGGTGCAGACCACTCACAACATCAAAAGTACTCCACGTTTTAGTATTTTAAGTTTGACCAAATAATATTAATATTTATGATATCAAACTAATGTCATTAGATTAATTATGAAATGTATTTTTATAATCAATTTATTTGGAGCCATAAATATGAATACTATTTACTAAAAACTTGATCAAACATGAATCACTTTAACTGGTATGCAACCCGTAGTTTTGTTTTTTTTTTCGACAGAGAAGGTAGCACTTATACAAATTAAGCTGTTGTAGCCACTATACAGCTATATGCAGCAAGTGAATATATATGTCAAACCGTTTGATATTTTTTCTCCCGTTGCAACGCACGGACATATTTTGCTAGTATTATATATTTATCAAACCAAGAATACACCTAAAAGAACAGTTTTTTCTCGACAGAGGTAGTACAAAAATTATTAATATTTATATAATGAGAATCATTAATTAATTAACAAATTAAGTTTTACTACAAATATTAACAATATTTTTTACAGACCTAATTAGGTTTAAAATATTTTATCAGCATAAAACACTTTTTTTGTGTGGGAGTACGCTGGAGCTGCCCTGCCGCAGCCGGACACGACAGAGAGGCGACGACCTAGGTTGAGGGAATAATAATAGCCCAAGATGCTCATGCTGCACACGCGTAGTCTTGTTTTCTTCGCGTCACGCCGGCCATGCCGCCACCTGCGGTGGTTGCAAGGCTTTGCATCTCGTACTCCGTACTATTCTACTGTATTATATACGTAGAATAGTATAATACTGTACTGGCAGTCTGGCATGGCCGATCTATGTTATGTCCATATGTAAATTATTATTCTCGGGACCACGATAACGTTCAGTCACAAAAATAAAAAACAAAGAGCAAGGGCCGTCAGACGTAAGGCCGTGGTGCCGTGGTGGGCCGGTGGGCCGTGATTATAATCTTTTCCAGACAGGAATTCATTAGTTGATTTATGAGGAGCTTCTTTTCTTGGGATCACTCATTCCCCAATCCCACGGAGAATGGGAGTATCCAAAGAAACGCAAGGGTTGTTCATATGCTGCGCTCCCTCGATTATAAAATATTATTTTTTTAAGTTACACAGTATATACACAGACGTTTTCAACGCAACACACAAGCACCCCTATGAATTTTTTATAATAAACATAAAAGCGGCATATAAATATAATCTAGTTAAACTTTAAATTTTTGATACTCAATTTTTTTTAACACTGCGGTCAGAGTGTGGTGATGGAGTCCTCGTGCTGTGAGACATGCGTGTCATCATCCCTCTTTTCTTTTTTATTTTAAACTCGGAACAAGAGCATCCTTTGCATTTGGTAGATACCACTAATCGCCCGGGACCAATTCGATTACAAAGTTGGGTGTATAGTCCATAACACGTTTGAATCTGCATAGGCAATTGAACTGACTGTCTGCTGCAGCCAATGTCATGGTCGCTTTGGCTGCAGCAGACAGTCAGTTCAAAACTGCAGCAGCCAGCCGCCGCGCTTTGCCGCCGGCCGAAGCTGCAGCGAACGATGTGTAGACGTCTGTTACAAACCGGAACTAAGCAGGTGGAAAAATCGGAAAGCAATTATTAAGGCCTTGTTTAGATTGGGGATGGAGAGAGATTGAAAAGTCCCAGTAGCATTTCATTTGTATTTGGTAAATATTGTCCAATCGTCGCCCAACTAGGCTCAAAAGATTCGCCTCGTGATTTACAACAAAACCGCTGTGCAATTAGTTATTTTTTATTTATATTTAATGCTCCATACATGGGGCTACAAATTGATGTGATGGAGAGAGAATGAAAAGTCCTGTAGCATTTCGTTTGTATTTGGTAAATATTGTCCAATCATCGCCCAACTAGGCTCAAAAGATTCGTCTCGTGATTTACAACCAAACTGTGCAATTAATTATTTTTTTATTTATATTTAATGCTCCATACATGCGGCTACAAATTGATGTGATGGAGAGAGAGTGAAAAAACTTGGAATTTGGGGGTGATCTAAACAAGGCCTAAGCCTCGAATTTGTGTAAACACAACCCCATATGGATTCCGGTCCCATTTTGATGTTTGGAGCGCTTTACCGAGGATTGAAGAGCCTGTCTCCATAGAAAAAACACAGCCCCACCATATGCAGAGGCAGAGGCAGAGGCACAGACCGCACCCGCACAGGAAACGCGCGAGGGAGAGCAGGTGGTAAATGGGCCGCTGGACCCAGGCCAGGCCAGAGACGGACGAGACATTTCCTCCTGTCCAAAGCTCGCTCTCGCTCGGTCGCTCCTCTAACAAAAATAAATAAAATAAAAATAAAAATAAAAAAATGTTAAGACTCACTCACGGTGCGCTATAGTTGTTTGCTCGTTTCAGCCAAATCAGATAGTCAGCCAGCCGTATTTTTCTCTCACACGCCACGCCACCCCACCCGCTGATGGCCAAGCCTCTTCATCGTCGTCCTCGAGCTCCAGCCCTACCGACCACGCGACAAAGCAGCAGCCATGAGTGAGTGCGTCTTCGGTCTGCGTCATCTTGAGCACGCATTGCATCACTTGACTCCGATCACCACCTGGCCCGCCCGCCCGAACTCCCTGGAGCCACAACACAAGCAACATGACCGATTGACCGCAACTTGACTTCATAGGCAGGCCAGCAGGGCAGGGCACGTCACGCTCTCAACAACCCTGACTCACTGAGCGTCGTCCAGAGCCTACGCCCCCAGGACAGCGACCCCACGCCTGCCTACTCCAATCTCTGTCATGGCTTACATAGTACAATCCTATCCACAGAAGAATTCCACAAAAAAGAATCCAACTACGATATCCTTATATATTCAAGTAGTTTGTTTAAATTTGACTAAGTTTAAAACGAATATATAATGTTCACATTTATATGTCACTAAAATCGGTTTATTACAAAATATATTCTATAATTAATCTAATGATATTTATTTTTACCATAAATATTAACATTATAGAATGTTATCAAAATTGAAAGCATTCGATTCCTCAAAAAACGAGAATTACAAACATTGATATGCACTTAGACATAAACTATATCTAGATATATAGTAAAAAGTAATGTGTCTAGGGAAACAAAATATCTTATACTTTGTAATGGATAAAGTATCTTTTTGCTATTATAATTTATGATGATTTGATAGTATATTTAATTACAAATTAATAGCCAAGTTATTATTTGTCAAAGATTGTAAGCTTCTTGTGCATGCGCGCCTTATAAATTATATAAACAGGAGGGCATAGGTATTGCTTCATAAGAGTTTGATTTTATAATTGTTTCTGTTGGCAGATTTTGTTTAGCCATTGGTTCAGAGCCTCAGACTTAGTTTTGAATGATTAAGTGCAAAACTCATGTAGAAGCCATAAAAATTGCTTTATCTAAAAAAAAATGAGATGATCCTATGAATTTCGGTGGAATAACTTTGTTGCTAATGTATAGAATAATGCCTTGTTCGTTTCATCCCCTATACCATGGGTATATGGAGGATTGGAGGGGATTGAGGATTTAACTTGTACGAGATTTAAGCCAGGCCTAATCATGTGGTTGTGAGGGGTGGATCATGATGGATCAACATACTTTCTATTATTATTCAAATCAAACATGAAAAAAAAAATGACTGCGTGAGAAAGTGGTCGATCAATCCACTGTAACAGGAAATATCAAGTGCACATGGTCATATTGGCTAAACGAACTCAGCTCAGTCTTGAATTTCGTCAAAATGAATGGCCCAAACGAGAGGTAGAAGTTCCCCTGCTTAAGTTACACCCAATTGGATTTAGTGCCATTATTAAGTGGCGGATAAGAGGGATGAAAGGAGTTGCCACTTCTCACTTGAGTCATTCAGAATATATTTGAAGCGTAAAGGTTATATTTCTACAACATATGTTCAGCAACACACTCATGTCCATCCCATTCGTGTCTACCTGATATTTCACGAAGCCTTGTCAGAACATAACAGGCAACCTAACTGCACCACAAACACAATCCAGTCAATCCAGTGACCCAATCCATGAAGAAATCTGGAGTAATCGAGATTCAGATTTTCAGCAATAGGGTCTTCTGAATTCGTCAGGAGTTGCCATCATCTTCAGTGCAGTGGAGAAGTTCAAAAAAAAAAAAGGAGGCAGTGTTATGATTAGGATTAGGATCACGCAACAAATCCGCCTGGTGAGCTTGGGGGAAGTCAGCTCTCAAACAGCTCCTGGCATTTCAACGGAGTTGGAAGAAACACGTCAGCATTACGTGACCATCACAGATAGTTGGTTCCCTGTCACTGAACCCTTCTTTAAGGTCTTGCATCTTTGTCAGGGACATGGACGACAACGGTATAGGTACACCTTTGGCCTATCAACGTTCACTTCATGGAAACTGGACTGACCTACTGTGCAATGGTTGTCGTGTTACTCGTTGCAGAATCCATGCACAGTCTCAGGCATCTTGTTCTTTTTCATCTCTGCTGTGCAACTGCTTGAGCTTAACCCACGGATAAATTAGACGTCAGCTGATACCTCGCCAAGAATCAGTCCACATTATGCACAAAAATTCATAAGCCTGTGTGATGAGTCTGATGTTGGAAGGATGGCTAGTCCAAAACATTTTCTGAACTCTGTAACTAAACAGTTGCAAGGGACAGCAACATGGAGATATCAGATATATCTCGCTGTTGCCTGCTCAGAGCACAGCCTTAACTTGCACAGAAAATAGGCTATTTTATTCAGTTGATGAAACTTGAAAGCAGCAACCAGCTGAGCATTGCCCCGCGTGCCACATATACCCTAACTTTATGCATAGGATGCCTTGCATGATTCGAACATTTGAATCTAGCCCTTCAGCTTCTCATACCCAGAAACATCAGGTTTCTTCCAATACAAACCCTTATTTTTAAGGGCAAAGGTATCACTATTCTAGGGTCTAAATACGCCCCATGCCTATCTCTTTTCACAATCTTATTCTATAAGTACTGTATCTATTTTCTATACTGGGAGCTGTGCAGTGCGCTCAAACTTGCAGTCTGTCTTTCTCCTTTTTTTTTATTAAATCGGACAGTCTTTCTACAATCTTTAGAAGTTTTTCTCTTGAATAATCTTTAGAAGTTTGATCCATTTGAGGCATGGGACATTGAATTGTCGACTGAGTTCGAGTTGCACATTCCAAAATCTTGGTAGTCCAGCAGCCAGTCTGTTGTTCCATCCCATGGCAACGTCCCCTCGGCATTGCCAAGTTCATCATTGCTGCTCATAAAATTCAGCCATGGCTCATCCACGGACAGGTCTGTCTCCGACAGCCAATTCACCAGCAGTTCAGGGTCTTGATCACAGCCGTTGGTGCCTGACTCTGGCCAGCTGGACTGCTCCGATGAATCAGTGGACAGTAGAACCTCCCTATGGCTGTCATCCTTCAAGCTCAGCTCCTCTCTGAAGTCACTGGATTTAGCAGATTCATCTGCAACTGTGGACTGAGAGGAAGCTGCCTTGGAGTTGGCTAAAGGCTGGTGTGTGGCCGGGTCGATACCCATCTTGACAAGCTTCTTCTTGATGTGCGTGTTCCAGTGGTTCTTGATCTCATTGTCTGTTCTCCCAGGTAACTTGGCAGCAATCTTGGACCATCTGCACAGGTTTAAGTCATTAGGAGAGCACAAAGCAGTTGTAATATTCTGTTTCTGGATGGAGAACGAAGCACATGAGCAGAAAGGAGCAGCTAACCCTTTTCACTCCTATTGCAGCCAGCTGAATCTGAAGCAAATGTATAAATTTACAGTTTCCATTATTTTACCAATTGTGTGCTTCATGAGGGTTTTTTTTTTTTTTTTTTTAACACACGTGTTTCATGGTTTCGAACTGGAGCTTGTGCTACAAGTGAAGAGGTTGAGAATGACCTGAGTGGTGCTATTACTATTGCCCTTCAATTCTAGTGTGCTCTTCAACTCACATGCAGGTATGGAGTCCACATCGGTATATCATTAACTATCAATTCAAAGTGCAACAACTAAGAAAAGACAGCCATTATATTTGTTGTTTTTGAGATAGCTTGGCATTTGCAAGAGCACTGAAAGCATGAAACACCAAGAGGTTACTGCAAAGTGCTAAACTAGGGACAGTGACAAAAACAAGGTAAATGATACATGCAATAGGCTCAATAACCATGAAGACCACTTTTCAAACTCTGGGTAAACTTATTTCTTTCTCAGAACTAATACTCCCTCCGTCCCAGGATATAAGGCGCAACCACTTTTTATTCATGTCCCATGATAAGGCTGTGCTCTCTAGACACACGTTACACGTACATCGATGCAGTCATAATAATAATGAGAGAGAGAATTAAATGTGTTTCTTGATCTTTGAACCAGAGGTGGTTACGCCTTATATCTTGGGACAAAGGGAGTAATTTTTTGGACTGAATGTTGCCTTGGATGATAGACGTGGAGCACCAGGAGGGTTTGACAACAATACCATGTGCATGTGGCTTTGTTACTATTAATTGAATGAATTCAGTTGGTTCTAAACTCTGTGGCATCATTTTATAGTAAGTATCACTGCTACACTTCATGAAGACTTACAACACATAAGCAAGCTACTCTTAGCCAAGCATTCCATCAGCATGTTCTTGAGTTTCCTTGGGACTTCAAAACTTAACCAGGGGTATTCGCCAATGCTAAGTAACTGATGCAAATAGCTTATTCCCATAGCACAGTAAAAGAAGATGAATTAACATACAAAATGGAGTATATGCATCCATGCACACGTGTCATATTATACCATGCAAGTTAATATACCTGTTTCCGAGTTTGGCATGGAGGTCAATGACAAGCTGCTCCTCGGAAGTGCTGAGAAGGCCACGCTTGAGATCAGGGCGGAGGTAGTTAGTCCACCGCAGGCGGCAGCTCTTGCCGCAACGAAGCAGCCCTGCCAGTTTAGGCACTGCCCGCCAGCAGCATCGGCCATGTGTCAGGATGAAGCTAATGAGCTTCTTGTCCTCCTCCACTGTCCATGGCCCTCGCTTCACCCCCTGCTTGTCACAGCATGGCTGTCTCCCCATTGATCAATTTACTATGAGCTGGCAGCTTGCACTAGATTAAGCACTGAGTTAACAAGGCTACCAGCAAGCTTCTATTGCATTTTATATATGCTGTGAGCCACCAAACTCCACAGACAAGCATCAGACAAAAGGGTTAGAAAAGCACCATTGCAACTGCAATGGATGTCTGCCTGCATATAAGTATAGCTCCGTGGAATTTCACTAAAAAATGTCCTATGCTTTCCATGCTTTTCTATTTGCTGATGTAGAAAGTGATGGTGATTTGATTACTTTAGAGTAATCTGGAAGTAAGGAGTTTAAGTCTGACCTATAATAAACTGTACCATGTTAAGCCCTTGTTTAAAAAAAACAGTTACGAATCGTACTGCAGCATCATGGGGTACTACTACTAGAGTCGATAATCACGTTCATTAAAACGAGACGTGTCAACATCCTTGACCAAGCTGTTTATTGTACTTCAATATTCCAATATGGTACAAAGGGAAGGTAAGATCTTAATTAACTAGCATCTGAAATGAACAAGGCCTATTTGCAGATAAATTAGCTCGATTTTCTAGTTAGCTATCCTTTTCTAAACACGGAAAAAAATATTCGCTATCAGGTTTGTACCTGTATTTCATTAAGGAGAAGAGAAATTGTACACGACATCGACAAGATCCGGCTGCTCCACGCCCGCTGGCAAGACGCTAGCGTGCAGGACCAGCCAGGAACGTCGACACGCTAGAGCTGGAGCCTAGCAGCTACAACACGTACAAATGACTATATGTCAGTAGTGACCGTGGCAGCAGGAACTAAAGTATGATTATCGCTAAGTATTGAAGCTTCCATTCCCCACAGGGGTATCTATGTGTGCCATCCCCATTGCCATCTTAAGCAACTATATCTTACCAACCATTTTATCACTGGTGGTGCACTACAGCAGATGAAATCATGAGGAACAACCTGCATATGCTCTGCAAGCTGCATATCTAACATATATGTATGCACCAATGATGACATTGTGCACCATGATGTAAATGTTGCATTCCTAATCTGTGCGAAAAGCTGACTGGTGATATCAACATGACAATCAATCGGTGAGCTTAGCCTCTGCAGAGTTCGCGTTACATGTCGAGTTACACCAGATGAGAAAAGACAGCAACTAATTAATTAGACACAGAAAGCGGTGCATTGCCTTGGTTCTTTTCTTTAATGCAAAGATATGCAGCTCAGTTTCATGTTTGCTAAAAAAACACACGAGTAACCCATTCTGTAAGCAAAATGGTTACTAGATGCAAAGAAAGGATAAGAATTAGAGTTTCTTAATCCACCGAACTCTCAAGAAAGTGAATACGGGAAAAGAAGGACCCATCTTAAAACTTACTTTTGCTTAGAAATGACAGCAAGGGACAGCTTAAGAATCCGTGGATTCTCAAATCACATCTGCCGACATGAGGAAGAAATGACTGCGCTCTGACACTCTGTAACCATAAAAATAATGTCAACTCACTGATACATATTTTACAGCATTGATATAAGGAGCATCATCAATCAATCAACAGCAAACTTTTTGCTATTCAGATACTGTGCCAGGCAACAACGGACATTATATTTTGGAAAAATAAAGCCTACAGCCTACAGGGGCCAATTTATGCCGAGTCTGCAAGAAAAATGCTAGCACATGCTGATAGAATAGCAGAAATCTTCTGACACACAATGCTAACTCATTCTTCTGCTGAATCTCATACGCAAGAAACTTCAGTGTGTGAAAGGCTGTGTGCTAAAACTAGAGCACCTTATTATATAGCCAAGTATAACACAAGAAAACAGAAACTTTAGCAGATTATTATTTCTAGATAAACACAATCCAATCCATGAAAGAAGCTAATGTGTATCTCAGGTATACTGCCACAAAAGAGACAGACTTTCAGTTAAAAAAATGATTATCTCTGATTCTGTGCACTGTTGCTATCAAAGGTATATAGGCATCTTGTATAAAAAATGAGAGAAAAAATGTCCATGCAAACAAAAAGGCCACACCATAACAATTGCATATGTAAACTGTTACTCTCAGAGTCTGTGCACTGTTGCTATCCCAGGTTTCTCTGCTGAAAAGTAAAAGCAGTAAACAGAAGTTTGCTTTTCAAAGAGAAGTGGCAGATGAAAACAATATTTTCCTAGGTCATAGGTCTATTCCATCAGCCTTCCAATATTTATGCAATAAGCTATAAAGTTGTGATGTGCAATTCCAGGAGACATCTAATGCAGATCATAGACTAGCTATCATGAAAAAATACTATCATTTTGTTATTAAAACATAATACGAAAAAACTTCTAAAACAACTGTAAAGATAGTACTCAAGGATCTACCATCATACGAATTTTCAGTTTGACATAGCAATTCATTTGAGTAGAGAAAAAACCAAGAGAAGTGTGGCAATCCTAAGTCCTAACTTCTGTTTATAGCCTTTTCTTCTATTTATTTGCTAAATCTCACCCCTTTTCCCCTTAGGATTTATCGATAAACAGTGGTTAATTACATCAAGACAGACGCTTGCTTAATGACATTCGGTGGCAGTTTGTGTATGCTCCTGACTGATTCCATATACTTCTCAGCAACGCAAAAATTATATATATCAACAAATTGATATTATCTCATATATGATATATGTCTTTATATGGTAAAATTTTTGTCCCATATTTACCTTTTACCAAATGAATTAAGTTTCAGTTTACATGTAACCCTACCAGAGATGAATCAAACTATCAAAGTCCCTACGTGGAAGCCTTAGCCTATCATTTCAAGTGGAATTGTGAATTTGTGATTCACCAATGATCAAGCTGATCAATGAAATGGACAAAACCGCAGAAGAAACTAGAAATTGACCACCAGTTACTGACAGATAAAACCGCAGTATAATGCAATATCCTAGCATAAGACTTTAAGAGATTCCATTAAAAGAGAATGGGCTGGGTATCACTACATCCCATCAGACTAATTCACTGAATGACAGCCTGGATTACCACCATCCTTCAAGCTTAGAACGGTGCAACTGATGTAGATTGACAGGAAAAAAGCTTTGATTAGGAGGAGAAGTTCTAAATATTTAGGCCTTGAAATATGTTCTCCTAGGTAGCCACTTTAATTTTGAATTAAGCGGTCCTCAGTACCACATCCCACAAGCTTTTAGCACAAGGAAATTCTGAAAGGGTCGAAAATTGACCAGGCTTCCACAAAAGACTGTATCTATCTCTTCAAAGAGAAACCGATTTTAAAACTCGCTAGTAAATGTAGCTTCTCTGACCCTCCAAGTGCTCCATTATTGGTTACTCAGTTTTGCAGATAATTAGCTAGCAAGGTATCCATTTGAAGAATTCGATGGAGCCAGCAATACCGATGTCTTCATGAAGAATGATACTGACAACATCTGGTCACAGTATTTGAGTTGGAATGTTCCTGTCATGCATTCATTCGTGCAATATTTGAGGAAGCAACTGGCATTACACGCCTTGATTCAATCTCTGGTCATGCTAGATAATCTGAACACAGAGGTACAGGTTTCACAAGGAATCAACAGCACCGCCAAAGGGACAGGGCTGTCCTAGCACCTACCTGATCACTCTATGTGACCAAATGCCATGACTTTGAGCAAGCTAGCCCTAACAAACTCTCATTCCAAAACGTGGTACGTACAGCCCTTTTGCAGAACAAACACCTGACATACCAGGATGTTGTTTTAACCACAGATAAAGATGGGGATCTCCCAGCTGACGCCTCTGAGCATAAGCAGGCCTTCCAATCTTAGCTAGGCATTGCAGCGAATTTTGGATCGCAAGCCGCTGTGCATCCGAGAAAGAAAAAAACAAAACTCGGTCTACAGTGGGTAGACAGCCCTCCATAACTTTATGCTTAAGGTAGAAGACCTCTCAAAACCCCTGAACCCCATGCTCCGCCCTCATACAGGGGCCCGTTACCCTATGAGTGGGCTGGTCCTTTTACATGTGCTGTGGAAAACACGGGACAGACAAGGGACTTTTTTTTACCTCGCTCGGAGAAAAATCTCCAAAAACAACGCGCGAGTATGCTACACTTGGGCTCGAACCCGCGCCGCAGGAGTGACATTGAGAGTGCTAAATGGCCGGTCTAGCACCTCTTGGCGTGCATCCGAGAAAGCACAAGGAAGGCGCGCATGCATGACGTCATCTCGCAGCGATTGCCGTGTCGGCCATTCGCGAACTGTGGAACCGGAACTCCTATGCATCATCGATGCTTCCGCTAGGCACAACATCAGGCCTTGCTCGTCCCCACCAAGATTGTGCAAGGACTCGAAAAAGCAAGGCTGGATATCGCAACCCGCACGCGTGTGGCTGTAAGTAAATCGGGCGAGGAGAAGGAGACGCAGAATCTTACGAAGGAACTCACGCCGACGACACGGCGCGGGGCGGGGACGGCGACCTCGCACCCTTCCCCGATCCCCGTCTTGCACGGAGCCACGGACGGCTTCAGGGGAGTGGGACTGGGACCCGGGTGCACGGACTCTACCGAACCCCCATTCTGGTTCCTGCTCGCTCCGATGGCGATGCCCGGAGGCCGGAGGGCGGCCGAGCGGCGGCCGGCGGGGAGGGAGGATTCCGTCCGTGGGTCCCATGGCAGCGGGCGCGTCTGGTGACGAGACAGATGGGAATGGCCGTCTCCCGCGACCGGAGAGGAGAGGAATCACCGCGGCCCAGCCCAGATAGATGCGACTTGGGCCTTGGGAAATTGCGGGCCGTAAGACAGAACTGGACGTCGAATATTGGACCATCGATACAGCCCAGCATAGTATTGGGTTGGTTAGTTGGTAGCAAGCAGCATGAAGGAACCCATCAGCAGATGGATTCCCAAGCCCATCCATACATAGATCGCACGCATCCTGCCCAGCGTGAGACTGGCCCGGCGGCCGCCGAGCGGCCCGGCACCGCACGTGGCACGACCACGACTCTCTCTCTCTCTCTCTCTGTCTGAGACGGCACGAGCACGAGCAGATGCGATGGGAAATCAACGGATTTTTGCGCTGCGCTGCCGTGCCCCGTGCGCCGCGTCCACCCCGGGCAGCACGGCGGCTGGGCATTTGTTTACGCGTCCCGCGTTCCCGACTCCCGTTTCGCCGTGCCGTGGCCCTGTTTACACGAGGTCGCAGTCGCAGTGTCGCACGGCAGCGGGGAGAGGGATTCCCCGCCGTGCGCGGCGGTCCCAGGCTCGGCGTCGCCGTCGCCGTCTTCCGCGTGGTTCGTGCGGTGCTTCTTTTTTTGTGCACGGACTCTGTAGCCGATGAACCTGAGCCTGAGAGGCATACGTACTCCGTACCTGACAAGCGACAGCTGGTGAGGACGGGATGAGATCACGAGGGCAACGGTGCAAGTCGTCGTCTTCGTGTTGGCGCCCATCCTCCACTGTCCACTCCACGAGGCGCATTAACAACCCCGCACCGCACCGAGTCAAACAAAAACACCGGGTAGATGCCCTACCCTGCCCGCATCGGCTCGAGACTCGCCACTGCTCGCTGGCCTGCACGCCGCCTGTCCAGTCCTCGAACCGAACCCACAACGCTCTGTGTGCTCGGTCTGCCCCACGGGCTTCCACGAGACCACGACGACGTGTCGCAAGGATCGACATCGAGAGCAGAGCAACCTCAAGCAGCCGTCGAGGTCGAGCTGCCTTATGCCCACGAGATCGTTTGTTTAGGTGGGTGGTGTTGCTGATTGGCTGCCTATTTTTAATCTCGGACCATGATCTGACACGCGTATCTTATCTGGATATAATATAAACAAGCATCTTAGCCGCGGAACCCAGAAGCCAATTTTTGTAAAAAAAAAAAAAAAAAGAAGAAGCCATTTTTCTAAGCATTTCTTCTACATCTCTAGGGCCATGTTTGAATCCCTATAAATAAAAGTTATCGGTATCGCTTTTAGATTTAAATGGGTATAGATAATAGACTAGCTAATTGGAAATGAGATCGTCTGACTTGCCCACGACGACGTTGGTCTATGATCACGACATCCACCGTTCGCCCACATCCAATGGTAGATTCAGCCCATCAAACCAAACGACCCATCCAAAACTCAGTTAGGTTGCTCCCTCTACCGTCCTCGCCTTCATGCTCGGAGTGGATGCCGCGATACTCCTGCTTTTCCATCGCCTCCTCAAGTCTCAGGACCGCCATGTTCGCCTCCGACGTTGGTCCGCTAATGTGTGTGAGCCGTCGGGTCTGGCTCGTCGCCATCGCAAGTCGCAATTACTGTATCCGTGTCTTAGTTAGAAACCATTGTTGCCCTTAATATAGCAGTGACGCTGGGAGAAACTATAGCATTAGAGATTAGAAACTGGTTGCACAGAGAATGGTGGCAACAACAGCGACGACGGTGGCGCGGCCAACTCACCGATGAAGACATCAGCATGGCGTGCTCTTGCACCGTGTAATGGGCTTGTAGGTTTTAGATAGGCTGCTGATTCGAGCAGAATGAGTTGGACGCTTGGATGCTACGGAACGACACGGATCGAGTGACTGCCAAGTGCAGTGCGGAGCTCAACATTAGATGATCTCACTACTATCTAGACCAAATCCGATAATGAGTTATTATCTAGCTAACAGATACAGCAGTGCATCCAAACTCTAAATAAAGAAGGCAAGAAAAGATTACAGGAAGATTATAATCCATTTTTTATAGTCTAGAAAAATCAAAAAGATTTGCTTGCCTAAGGGGCGTGGGCCCATAGGCGCAGACCATCAACGCCACGAATCGAAACAGCTGCAACAACCCGACCGGACCCGTCCATAACTCCACCACCCCACTCCGCCTCGCCCGTACCAGGCTCCCCAAGCTCAGTCCTCACGCCGCGCACGAGCCGGAGCCGAGGGCACGCCACCCATCCCGACCGGGACCCAGACAAAGCTCGCCTGCGCCTGCGCCTCCACCGATCGGCAAGCGGGGGGAGATGAGGGGTTCGTCGCGGAGGCCGGTGGCCGTGGTGATGGCCTGGGTTCGGCGCCAGCCGCCCAAGGTCAAGGCCTTCCTCGCCGTCGTCGCTGGGATGGCCGCGCTCGTCTTCATCCGCTTCATCGTCCACGACCACGACAACCTCTTCGTCGCCGCCGAGGCCGCGCACGCGCTCGGGATCGCCGTGCTCATCTACAAGCTCACCAAAGAGAAGACCTGCGCCGGTTCGTCTCTCCCCACCCCACAACCCCACAATCCCCAACCCCCCCGGGGTTCCGCCACCCCACTTCCTTCTTACGTTACTCGGCGCTATCTGCTCGATCCGTTGGGCTCGCTCATCTTCGATCCAGATTGCTGAAGTCATGCGTTTGTTTTTTCCTTTCCTCGCGTTTATGGTGTGTGGTGACCGAGCATCCGGTGATCCTCCGTGTATACCACTCAGTACTAAAGCATATTCTCGTATTTGGTGCGAGTCGTGTTGCCTGTTTAGATGGATTTTGTGTGGATTTCCGGCCTGATTCGTTCGAGGCAGTAGATAATTTCTCTGCTGTTTCGCTTAGGGTGTATGCATCCACAGGACATGCTCGAGGTAATTGTGAAGTAATTTCTTAAACTGAATACTGCACGCGGTTTGTGCCGTGATGGGCATTGCAGTGGGAGGAGTTTGATATGTGCTTGCTTTCTGGGGACGATGTTTTTCTATAGCGGTATCACTGGGTGAGCGTTCTTCAAACTGTTCTATGGTGATATATCTGAGTGAGCCCAAGAGGAGGATACGAGCTTGTGCCTGCTTGATGCAATGGGTTCCTTTGCTTAAAGTCTTAAAGTCTGTGTTCGTCTGATTAGGGTTTTTTTGGTTTTTGGAACCACCTCATTCTAGATGAGGCGATGTCGATCCCATGAATTTTGTGGAATGACCCCACTCTCCATCCTCGTACTAAATATGAGGGATGAGGTGGTGATGAATCATACCATTAGATTCCATAAACCAAACAAAAAGGTGATGAGTGAGAAGATAAAGGACCCCTTTTCCCAGACCAAACAGTAGCTGATTCAGGCAATCTATACTTTGCTTCCATTCATGGAAATGCAGTAGCATTTTTGGATTTGTGTGGCATATGGATGGGAAGTTCTGTGACCTGCTCTTGTCTGTGCAATTTTGGGAAGATGCATCTGCTGGAAGGATACGACCAACATCCCTTGGTGCAGTCGTGCAGAAGTAGTGGTGGCTTTAGTTTCTTTTGGTACCTCCATTTTTGTCTCATTTATGGAATTGTTGCTTTCAGCATCTTTCCTGATTCACTTTTTGAAAGGATTATGTGCCTGAATGCTTTGTTAATGCAAAATCAAGGATTCATTGAGGTGTGTAAATCTAGGTATTTTGGCATTTAAAAAAAGGGCAATGGACAATGTTAGAAGTATGGTTCATAAAAATCATCATCATTTTTTAATTGTACTTTATTACTATGTATTTAATGGTTGTCCTGCAGTAACAATATGCAGATGGTCTAAGAATCTATCCCCTACATGACTTTTGACATTTATGTTTAGACAAAAGACTAGATTTGAGAATATGCACTAAACTGGCATGTCAACTTATGTTGAAAATTGATCCTAAGATAAATTAAATATTTTTATTAGTTTTATTTTTCCTGGTTCATTATGTTTAATTTTTTTTACTCATATACTGTAATTCTGTACAAATTGTGTATCCCTTTCAGGATTGATGTTGAAATTTGATCCTAAGATAATTCAATATTTTTATTCATTTTATTTTTCATGGTTCGTTATGTTTAAATTTTTTACTCATACTCTAATTTTGTACAAATTGTGTATCCCTTTCAGGATTGTCACTCAAGTCTCAGGATTTGACGGCATTATTTCTGGCCGTTAGGTTGTATTGTAGTTTTGTTATGGAGTATGACATCCATACAATTCTGGATTCTGCTACACTTTTAGCTACTCTTTTTGTTATTTACATGATTCGGTTCAAACTGAGGTCAACATATATGCTGGACAAAGACAACTTTGCCTTGTACTATGTGGTAAGTACAATATTTAATCTCTTAACTTCAAAGCAATGAGCATCTAGGGACCTTATACTGTCTTTTGCTCTTTAAAGTATAACCTTTATTTTGAATATGGACCCAGAAGTTGTAGTTTCAAAATGGCTATGTGTTGTTTCACACTGCTCTGCTTGACCCAGACTTTGTACCACCAGCAAGAGCATTTCTGGCTGTATACTTTAGTTCCACATGGTCACTTACGCTGCTTTGACGCGATAACTTGTAGAAAGAATTTTACCTCAGATCACAAGTTGCACCTGTGCTGCTGGCTATTTTTAGCAATTTTATCGTTTGGCTTTTTTTCTTGAAAGGAAAATGGCAGGGGAGGCCCCTGATGTGTTTTCTAAATGTCTCCAATGGGCCACACATAATATGTAACTACATTTCCTTTCCAGGTATTGCCTTGTGCTGTGCTAGCGCTACTTATTCATCCTTCAACATCGCACAACATAGTGAACAGAATCTGCTGGGCCTTCTGTGTTTATTTGGAAGCTGTTTCAGTGTTGCCCCAGTTGCGCTTGATGCAAAATACCAAGGTGAATATCTAAACATGCATGGGTGTTTGAAGCAATATCCAAGTATCCAATCACTGTATTTGTCTAATATTGTATTTCTATTCTTTTCTGCAGATTGTTGAGCCATTCACAGCTCATTATGTGTTTGCCCTGGGTGTTGCAAGGTTTCTTAGCTGTGCACACTGGGTCCTTCAGGTTCTTTTCTTCTATCTCCCTTCCCTTTGTATTTTTTTAAAAAGAATTACCATGCTAGTTTCATCCTTTCTGGACCAAATAGTCAATTGGCTATCTATTCCTCAGGCCCTAATGTTAGTATTGTATGAAGTCTTCCCCATCAGTTAGATTATACGGACTAAATCGTTGCAAAGGCTGGACTTCCAAGATATCCTAGGCTGAAAAGAAGAACAGTATGGAAGCACAATTATGCAAAACAATTCATTCATTACAGAGTATAGATGAGCAGTGATTAATGAAACAGCAAAGCATTTTTTTTTTAATTTAGGTGTGATTTTCTTGTTATTGACGTCACGTCATCACCTGTGTTTGTGCCCGATGCAAAAAATGCTGGAAGTCCTCTGCTTTGTTCTACCTGATCCGTGTTGTATGGTATTTTTCTCAGTATGTGCGCTTTCAGCTGAAATTTGTTACCTAGTATTTTACTGGTCATTGGGTCCTTATTGATCAGGAAGTTAGGTTTGAGGAATGCTTGGATTGACATTCCTTACGAATATTTATGCAAAAATATCTCCAGTTTAAGGTTGTCTACTAGGAAACTTGTGGTGTTGATGCATAGAGGAAATATCCACCGTACTCATGGTTTTTAGATGAAAAAATGAAAGCTTGAATTTGTCTTTTTTGCAGAGTTCAAGTTTTTTTCTGAGTTTAGTCCATCTGATATCAGTTTCGATTACTCTGGTTTGTAGGTTTTGGATACCCGAGGCCGTTTGTTGACTGCTCTGGGCTATGGCTTGTGGCCTTCAATGGTGCTTCTCTCCGAAATTGTTCAGACATTCATCCTTGCAGATTTCTGCTACTACTATGTGAAGAGGTACGTTTAGTCTAGCATTTCTTATTGCGCGAAAGCATTGAGCATTGACTAAAGAACCTACTTCTGGCTGCACTCGCAGTGTTTTTGGTGGGCAACTGGTGCTGCGGCTTCCATCCGGGGTGGTTTGAAAACTGCAGCGAGATAGAAGAAAAAGCATACCGTTCGTTTCTTCTGTGTTCAATCATACAAAGCAACAGTCATCACGCTCCTAGTGCCAGAACTGTTGCACTCTAAAGTGGATTAGCAGAGCCCTGTTAATGTTTTTTCTCTTGTTTCAGTTGTAAACTGTTTACGTGAATACTGTACCAATACTGTGAAACGTAGGCCGTCCAATCTGACTTTCATCCAGGCTAGAGTTGGAGCACATAGCTTCCACATCCGAGCTGTCGCATTTCCAGATTAGAGATCAGATTCTTCCATTTCAATCACTGTTTATCTTTCGTTCTCGGTTTCTGGCGTTGTAGAAATAGACGGAATGCGAGGAGGATACATTGCTACTGAGTAGCACTTAGCATTGGTTCCAGATGTCTGAATGGATGCTTTGCTTTAGCGTCATAATTGGTGCTTTTAGCTCTGGACTCTGTCGAAATGTGAAGTTTGAGCCGATCTGTTATCAGCGTACAAGCGCATAGCGTAAGCTGAGGTTATCATCAACCAACCCAGTCAGTGCCTGCAACTGCAAACGCCTCAAAGAATATCCATGGCGCATCCGTGCAAGAAACTAGTTGGCGCTCGCATGCTGATGCCGCCAAGCCTAGCTCCCGTGCCGGCCCGTGCAGGAAAATGATCTACTTGCCGTGAGCCCACGGCCTGCTGCTCGCTAACTTCGCTGGCAAGGTAGAAGTCGACCACAAGTTTCAAACTTCCAATGAAACTTCTCCTCCGTTGTGCTCCGTCAGCTGTTCGGACCTCCCACACTCTTCTTGATGATTTCTTTCTTTCTTTCTTCGGTTCTCTTCATGATTTCTTGCCATGCCTCGCTCGTATTCTGACCAAGTGAACCCTCTGTGGCCGACATGAAGGGCCCACCACCCACCGTCATATGAAAACGCCGCAACACGCCACGCCCGGTGTGGCCGTGTGCCGTTGTCTATCAACTCGTCTCTCAGCCGGATCCCCTGTTTAAAATCGGAACGCGTCGCCACAATCCAATCCCACCGGCCACAACGCAGACCCAGGCCGCCGCCGCCGCCGCCGCCACCGCCGCTCGCCGCTCTCTTGCCCATCCCCAACGTTATTAACCCACGCGATCGGCCGAAGCGCACGCGCGACACCGCCTCCCATCCCATCTCCTCCGCCTCTCTCGAATCGCACCACCGTGCTCAGCGCGAATGGACGGCTCATCCAAGCGGATCGACGGCGGCGGCGCCGACAAGCCCAGCCCCGACCACGACCAGAACCAGAACGCCAGCCCCAACGTCCCCGCCGGAGACGACGGCGCCTCGGCCGCCGCTGCTGCGGTGGCGGCGGTCGCCGCGGCGCCGCAGCCGCCCGCCGACGGGAGGCGGCCGTTCACCAGCCTCAGCCAGGAGGAGGCCGACCTCGCCCTCGCCCGCGTCCTCCAGGAGCAGGCAAGTCCCGGAGATCTCGCGGGCTTGGTTGCCCCCGGACCGGGCCCCGTAGGGTACGAGCTTGCCACGAGACATCGCCGCTGATTCCTTCCTTCCTCGTGCTCTTTGCAGGAGCGGGCGTACATGATGCTGACTGGCGGCGAGTACGCGATCTCGGACGCCGGGAGCTACGACTACGACGAGGAGGAGGAAGGGGAAGATGAGGATGGGAGCGATTACGAGGAGGAAGGGGAGGCGCTCGACGAGGACGAGCAGGCTGGGGGCGCGGAGGCGGAGGGAGCCCAGGGGGACCTCGACCTGAACCCTTCGCAGTACGAGGACGACGAGGCCTTCGCGCGCGCCCTGCAAGACGCCGAGGGGCGCGACGTCGCCGACAGGCTCATGGCGCTCGTTGGGATCGGTGATTGTAAGTGTACTGGCTTAAATCGAGTCAACTTTGATCTTTTCCCCTTTTTGTATGCTGCTCAATTTACCGTTGTGTACCCAGGGCGAGCCATGGAGCAGGAGGATGCTGGGGACGAGGAGGAGGACGAAGATGATGGGGTTCATACGCAGGTGACGTTTTCTATCCAATTGCGTGACTGGATTGTCACGGGCCATGCTGGGGGCTGGGGCAATCATGAACAGGATGAATAGGATTAAGGACCTCTGGATAGTTTCAATAAGAAATCATAAGATTATTGCGGGTAATGATACAAACACAGGAATTGTTCAAGGTAGTGAAATATCTTGCCACATCATTTCATGAAAGTCTAGGATTAATACGGTGGTTGTATGTAGTATGTACTACTGCATCATAATCTTGAGCAGTTGGCTTCTTATTGGTAAGAAATAGAATTTTAATTGAATTTATTAAAAAACATTTGAATTGGGAGTGAGAATGTTCATGTTCCTCTTGATGATTGGCTGCTGAGAAGCAATCATATAGCTGCTTGCTTCCATCCGAAATTGCATATTGAAAACAGAATCTTCTATTTGGAAACAGTCTTTATTTTATTGGTATATTGTGTGAAAAATCTCCTTGGAATAGAGCTGGTATCTGACATTTAATTGTTATGTTATTTCGAAATTTAGGATGCATGGGAAGATGTTGACCCAGACGAATACTCTTATGAGGCAAGTTATCTTTGTTGAAGAGAGAGGACGTTTTGTGCATTCTTTTTTGTACTTTCTGTCTAAAGCTAGTACCTGGAAGGTGTGTTATTAAACATTCTTGAATGTGGTGATCTCAGGAGCTAATTGCATTGGGTGAAGTTGTTGGTACGGAAAGCAAAGGCCTTGCTGCTGATACTATTGCTTCGTTACCTTCGGTAACTTACCAGGCACAAGACAAGCAAGATGGCAACATGGAACAGTACGAACACCACTTCGTTATGCTTTGTCCCTAAAAATGTTATCTGAGTGCAGAGTGATATCCTGATCTATCAAACTCATTTGCAGATGTGTTATCTGTCGCGTGGAGTTTGATGAAGGCGAGTCATTAGTTGCACTTCCTTGCAAACATCCATACCATTCTGAGTGCATAAACCAGTGGCTGCAGTTAAACAAGGTATATGCACCACCATATATCTTCTGAAATCCTTCTCTAAAGATGATATTTAAGCTTTCCCACAAACATAGGGTTTTGGAATGATTTTATGATTCTATCCTTTTGTTAAGGTACACCATTTAGCATGATAAAACAATCCAGAACATTGTTACTCTGAATGCAACTTGGACACACAATTGAATAATGGATAAGCATCTGACTTTGACTGTGTCAGGTATGCCCGATGTGCAGTGCTGAAGTTTCCACTTCTGTGAACAAGCAGGCATGACTGTTCAATTGGAAGAAAATAGCGGCAGATTGATATTTATCTGCCATTGGTGAAATGAAAGCAGCGCCAAGCCGTCAACTGTTGAATTGTTCAGATCAGCAAGGAAATGAATTGATCTGTTTCCCTGTTTTCTTCAGTTCAACAGGCTTAGTCCCCCTGTACCTGCTGCTAACTTTTATGGCCATGCCACTGGTTATTTATGCATTCCATTAGACACTGATGATTCGTTCGTGATTCATTGCTTAGATGTAAAATAACAATCATACCGATAGCCAATAGCCATTGCTTTAATATTTCATTGATCTCTTTGTTCTCAGAACGGTAGCATTTTTTTTTTCCTTTTTTTTTGAGACGTGGCATTTTTGTTCCTGAAGATGATGCTTGTGTTCAAATGAGTTGAGACATGTGTTGTGTACTTGTGCGTAAGATCGCCGTTGAAACGAGCAGGAATCCATGAGTCAACAGAACAGTGGTATGCTGGTGTCTGCTGGAATTTGTTTCTGCCGGATACTGAAATTGGTTTGGTAAGGTACCATAGGTGTGTACTACACAGAAGTTGAAACGCGAATTGGTTAGGTATAAGGCTGTTCTGGACCTCAAGAATCTTACTGTATGTAAATGGGCTCATGGTCAAGCCTGTTTGGGAAAAACTTGTGCAGTAAGATTAACTCACAAGTAAATCCTTCGGAGGTGTTCATAGGGGTAGAGTTTGTGTGTTCATAGGGATGAGTGTGAGCATCTGTATTGTACTATGTAATTCTTAAAAAAAGGTAAAAGGTGTTGTGTAGAAAATTTTAAAACAAACACAGGAAATATGAAAATTCCTTCCTTCCAAGGGTGATGAATGAGGAACGAGCTCACAAATCACAATCAAGCCAGTGAAGGTTTCAACCTTGTGGGCCTGGCAACAATTTGGCACCAGTGGACATGGGCTAGTTGTTTTCATGGGCTTGCTGTTTCTAGGGCTCTAGGCCCGAATGAAGCTGATTACTCCCTCCGTTCCAGGAATATCTGTCGCTTCGCTTCCCAAAGAAACAAAAATGCCGGTAATTTTTATAAATATTAAATATCATCAATTAATATCATAATTAGTATCATCATAAAGATCTTTGGATCTAGTTTTTTAACAAAATTATTTAGAGATATAAATATTACACGTATTTTCTACAAATCAAGTCAAACTTGTGGCACGCATCCCACGACGACACTTATTTTGAAACGGAGGGAGTATATGTCAAAAAAAAAGAATATGTTATTTTATATTGATGATGAAGTACAGAGCATGATATACTACTTAAAAAAACGTACTAGCGTGTCCGTGCTACCGTGTGTGTTTTGCTCATGCATGCGGCGTGGCACCAAGAGAGTGGTGTATTCACTGGCGCGTGCCTGGTAGGTCTCCTCCAAAGTGTGCTCTCTACAGGAAATGATGCCTGTACAGTGCTCATCATACTCGTGGGAGTCTTCACGCCATGTTTAGATGGCATGAAAGTTGTAACTTTCATGCAACTTTCATGTAACTTTCTTATCACATCAATTTCTACCCGCATATATGAAGCAGTAAATGTTAATAAAAAAATAACTAATTATACGGTTTAGTTGTAAATCACGTGACGAATCTTTTGAGCCTAGTTGGACCACGATTGGATAATATTTGCCAAATACAAATGAAAGTCTTCTACAATGCATGAAAAGAAACTTTCACGAACCCGAACAAGGCCTCAGTATTCGACCCTACAGACTACAGTACGTAGGCTTATCATTGCGCGCGACACACGAGTTTGGGACTGGGTCCGGGGCCGTGTCGGTGTCGGTGCGAGTTCGTTCCCGTGACGCTGTTCCTGTGTGTACTCGCTCGGAACGGAAGCGGCTTTTGCTGTAATACACGGACGAAAAGCCAACTCTTACCGTGTGGAGCCGCGGTCGGCGGAGAGCCGACGGTTGTGTTGTAAAACATACGGACTTCGGAATATAGAAAGAAGAGGAGAAGGATTCCTAATCCTAGTCCGTTTGTTGTGTGGACGCTTACCAAAACTCTAGGACATATTCGGACTATATATACGTGGGAGATCCTTCATTGTAGATTATCAAGATCAAGAAAGTAATAAAGAAATAGTCCTACAATTGTTCTCTTGTGTTCTCTACTGTGTTTGTTGCAATTGTGAGCGAGAGCCGATCCGACGTCAACGACGTGTTTTATAATACGTTATCAGCACGACCGCTCTACTACATCGACATCGCCGAAGTTGACGCAAGCCTGCAGTCGTACATCTACACAAGCAGCCACCGAGCTAGCAAATCCTGTACGACTACATCAACGCCGACTTCGACAACGCCGGGAACATCAACGTCGTTGACGAACCGATCTGCATCAACTCGTCACCACGCCGGCAGGTCACCGCGGCCTAGCCGAACTGTCCTACGCGACAGCTTTCGTTTTCCGAAATCAAGAACCAAACCGAAGGTACAGAATTTCTTTTAGTAGATTAGATTGGATGCGTTCTAATCTACTATGTCGAAATCAATATACAAGGCTTGAACGCCAGATCAGGGCATAGATAGATTCAGAGAAAAATCTGTCGGGAAAAAAAAAAAATCGAATGATGAAACAATAAGAGTACAAATTCACCGGCACGAAGTCTGGTGACAGAAATCATATACAGCACGGAAGCTGATTAATTGGCATGGAAGCCAAATACTTTCACTAATCTACATACATCTGGATCTACTAGTAGTAGAAGATCTACTGTACTCACCGATTTGAATATTCAGAGAAGAATCTCTACTAGTAGCTCACCGGCACGCGATTATGCGCCTCGCCGTCCGCCCGCTCGAACGCGAGCTGAATCGCACCCTTGCTCGCCCGCATCCGAGTTTGCTGTGCCCCGCCATCTGCCGCCCGCACGCGAGCAGATGCACCAGCACCGCCGTCTGCTCGCCCGCACGTGAGCTGCATCCACTCGCCTAGATGTGCGCCGTTGTCCACTTGCCCGTATGTAAGCCGTAGATACCGCCGCCGCTTGTCCGTATGCAAGCCGTAGACATCGCCGCCGCTTTAGCTCTGCTGCACAGAGAGAAAGAAAGAAGATAAGGCAGTGGAGAGCAACTAGTAGGAATTAGAACAGATTTTATGCCCAAATAGTGTTAAACGGGCCGGCTGGGCCAGTTTGTTTTTCACCCATAGAAAATATATTATGTAAATTGAATCATATATAGCAGATTCTGATAACCTTTTACAGTAAAAATGAGTTCTCAGATGTTGAAACCCCCCGCGAGACTCATATTCTATTTTTTTTTTGTTAGCATATTTAATTGATATATAATTCTGAAAATTATGTCGATCAATTTTTGAAGATGCTATAATTATATTACTAAGAATTTTCTTCATCCACACTACTTTTGTATACTATATGTTTACTAGCAAAGAAACTTATGTGCATATTATTTTTATCATGTAGACATGTCCGATCTTGTGAAAAGAGAGATCACCGAGTTAGCCCCGAATGGCAGCAACTATCTTTCTTGGTCCTTAGATGCTGAGATTGTCTTGGATGGGAAGAATCTTTTGCACGCTATAAAACCCAATGACAAAAAAGCAACAAGTGCTGAAAGGGCGCAAGCCCTACACTTTCTCAGGCATCACATAAGCTCATCACTGAAGAATGAGTATATGATCGAACGTGATCCTCAAGTCTTGTGGAATGCATTGCATGAACGCTTTGAAAAGATGGAGACTGTACTTCTCCCTCGGGTGAAACGCGAATGGCAGAATCTTCGCTACCAAGACTACAAGACTGTTGAGGATTACAATGCCAAACTCTATGGGATTGTCACACGCATGAAGCTATGTGGCATTGATCTGACTGAATCGGATCTCATAGAAAAAACCCTGTCAACATTCCACCCTAAATTTACCTACTTAAGTCGTCAGTATAAGAAAGAAAAGTACAAGAAGTACATTGACCTTAGTAATGCTTTACAGCAAGACCAAGGTGAAGATGAAGAGTTGATGCAGAACCATCTAACTCGTCCCACCGGGCAAACTTAAGTAAGCTTTGCTTTACATGCTTGTTTCTTCATCTCATAAGCATGAAGGAAAAGGAAAGGGGCCACAGAAGGCACCATGGAAAGGAAAAAACCAGAAGTTTCATAACTTCAAGAAGAAGAAATAGTGGAAATCAAAGAAGATTCCACCAGGGGGAGAATATGGCAAGCAGGACCAAGATTGCTATAAGTGCGGGATGAAAGGCCGTTGGTCTAGAATTTGTCGCACTCCTAAGCATATAGTGAAACTCTATCAAGAATTAAAAGCTCAGCTCAAGAATAATCACCTGAAGCAAAGCATGAAGCTCATTTTGTCTCTATCAAGAAGCTAGAAATTGGTGAATGTTCCAAATCCAAGGACAGGGAGCAAGAATCTTCTAAACCTGAAGAACATGAAGAGATTAAAGCTCCTGAAAAAAATTGAAGATGTGCCTGCAGACATCACGTCCCAATGATAGCCGGGATGTTATTATGAGAAACCTTGAAGGCATGCGTATGACATGGAGACCGATGATATTGAGAAAGAAGACGAAGATATGCACGGAGACTCGATTTGAGCTCCTATTTACCTATCTAGCAGCATAGTAATAAATAATATTATACATTAAGTATTTAATTTCTTGCATGAATTTGTGGATTGGAGTCAGCTCACGTAGAGCCTAATGTAATAAGAGTCTTGCAGACTGCTTCATGTTAAATAAATTCTTAGTTATATTATTGTTCTATTTTAAAGTTTATTTTAGTTGCATGCTAAATAAATTTAATTGCTTTATTATAGAACCTGTGGAGTACAAATGGCTATGGAAGATGAATTGTGTTTAATTGATAGTTGCACAACCGATACTATCCTTAGGGACACACGATATTTTCAGACTATTAGAAAGAATGATGAAAATATTACTACTATCACTGGAAGTGATACGCATATAGTTGGCATTGGAAGAGCCACTATAATTCTCCCTAATGGAACGGAACTAGTAATCCAAGAAGCATTACTTTATCCAGAATCAACTAGAACGTTGCTTTCATTCAAGGATATACGTGCAAACAATTTTCATTTAGAAACAAATGATGATGATGGCGAAGAACGCCTAATCATGACTAAGTCAATAGGAGACAACAAGAAGATTGTCGAAATTTTTCCTTCCATGCGCCAAGCATTGTACTACACATACATTAAGCCAACTCAAAAACATGTTACAATGCAAACGATCCTAAGAAATAATGAGTCATACAGAATATGGCACGATCGTTTGGGACATCCTGGTCTAAGTATGATAAAAAGAATTACAAAAAATTCAAATGGTCATAATTTAAAGAAGAATGATTTCCCTAATCATGAAGATTTTGTGTGCGTTGCATGCGCCAAAGGGAAATTAATAACTCGACCCTCTATTTTAAAAAGAGAGATGAATCACCATCATTCCCCGGAAAGAATTCAGGGGTGATATTTGTGGTCCGATTAGTCCTCCGTCCGGGGCCATTTTGGTACTTCATGGTGCTAATTGATGCTTCCACGAAGTGGAGTCATGTATGTCTTCTCTCTACTAGAAATCATGCCTTTGCACGATTAATATCCCAAATAATTCAATTACGAGCCAATTTTCCAGATTCTAGAATTAAATCCATTAGAATGGATAATGCTGGAGAATTTACCTCGAAGGTATTTAATGATTATTGTATGGCTCGAATTAAAGTTGAGCACTCAGGCCACACGTGCATACGCAAAACGGTCCGCGTAATCATTAATTGCAAGACCATTAATACAGAATAGTCAGCTACCTTCCACTTGTTGGGGGCATGCTGTGTTGCATGCAGCAAAGCATTAATTCAACTTAGACCATCTGCATATCATGATGTATCACCGATACAATTAGTGCGAAAAATAAAACCGAATATTTCCCATCTCACGTAAATTTGGATGTGTGCTGTATACATTCCTATACCACCACCTCAAATAACAACGATGGGACCTCAGCGTAGTCTAGGAATCTACGTGGGATTTGAAAGCCCATCTATAATAAAATATATAGAGCCATTAACTGGAGATTTGCATACGGCTCGGTTCGCTGATTGTATTTTTAATGAAGATCATTTCCCGGCATTAGGGGGAGGAAAGTACCTCGCTAGGGACGAATGCCGAGAAATAACATGGGAAAGCACTGGGGTCCTTGGGATGGATCCTCGCACTAAAGAAAATGAACTTGAAGTTCAGAATATAATAGATTTGCAAAGAATTGCAAACGCGCTGCCTGAAGCCTTCACTAATACTAAAGGGATTATGAAATCCCACATACCTGCAGTAAACGCACCTGAAAGAATAGAAATACCACATGAAGTGGATGAATTGGAATTCCAAGCAAATACTACATTGACTCCTCGTACCTTGAAGAGGGGGAGACAAAGTAGCAATGCTAATAAAGAAAAAGGTGCATCTACTCAAATCCGTAGCTACATGGAGACGCCCTAAGAAGCTTAAGACCGGGCAGAAAGAAAATAAGAATAAAAGTGAAGGTACACCTGCAAAGGACACATCTTGAAGATAAACAACCCAAAGGTGAGAATGTGCACATAGAGAAAACTCACGATGGGAGACCGGAAATTCCTGATTTAAATATACCGTTAATCGATGAATGAATGTGAAAGAATTTTGGAACATTCAACAAATTATGTTGAAAAATGAGAAGTATATGATAGAAAGACTACTAATGTCGACATTTATTTTGCCGAGAAGATTGCTAAAATTGATCTAGATCCCGAGCCAAAAACATTGATAGAATGCAAGAAGCGCCTCGATTGGCCTAAGTGGAAAGAAGCAATCGCAAATGAATTACTCTCGCTAAATAAAAGAAAAGTATTTGGCCCAAGAGGGTCGAACCCCTCAAGGTATATTCCCTGTAGGACATAAATGGGTTTTCGCTCGAAAGAGAAACGAAAATAATGAGGTGGTAAGATATAAAGCGAGACTAGTAGCACAAGGGTTTACACAGAGACCCGGCATCGATTTCGATGAGACTTATTCTCCTCAGTAATGGATGGAATCACATTCCGGTATTTGATATCAATGGCAGCATGTATGAACTTGCGGATGAAATTAATGGATGTCGTGACCGCATATTTATATGGGTCATTAGATGCTGAAATTTATATGAAAGTCCCCTCAAGGAATTTCAGTCCCCCAAACCGAACAACGTAACATGTACAGTGTGAAATTACAACGATCACTTTATGGCTTGAAACAATCTGGAAGAATGTGGTATAATCGTCTTAGCGATTTTCTTGAAGAGAAGGGATTCTTGAAGAATGAAGATTGTCCCTGTGTTTTTATACGAAAATCTGAGAAAGGATTTTGTATAATTTCAGTCTATGTAGATGACCTGAATGTCATTGGAACTACAAAAGACATCGAAGAAGCTAGTACTTACCTAAAATCTGAATTTGAAATGAAAGATTTAGGTAAAACTAAATTTTGCTTAGGCTTGCAGCTTGAGCATACCCATGAAGGGATATTAGTGCACCAGTCTGCATATACCAAGAAGGTATTAAAGAAATTCCATCATGAAAATGCACATCCTGAACGTACACCTATGATGGGGAGATCCCTCGATGTTGAAAAAGATCCTTTTAGACCTAGAGAAAAAGGAGAAGAATTATTAGGATCCGGGTATCCCTACTTAAGTGTGCTATTGGAGCATTAATGTATCTTGCAAATGGTACAAGGCCGATATTGCATTTGCCGTTAACCTATTAGCTAGGTTCAGTTCTCAGCTCCAACAAAAAGGCATTGGAGTGGTGTAAAAAGAATTCTTAGGTACCTTAGGGGTACTATTGATCTTGGATTATATTTCCGGAAGAAACAAGATCTTAGCATAATTGGGTATACAGATGCAGATATTTGTCCGATCCCCATAATGGATTATCACAGATCGGGTATGTATTTCTTAATGGTGGAACAGACCATCTCCTCGAAGTCATCTAAGCGGACTTTGGTAACTACATCCACTAACCACTCAAATCATTGCATTATATGAAGCGACCAAAGAGAGCATTTGGCTTAGGCGTGTCCATCACCATGTACAGAATGCATGTGGAATTAACATTGCGCCTACCCCTACTATTATCTATGAAGATAATTCAGCTTGTATTGCACAAGTTCAATCAGGTTATATCAAATCAAATATCACGAAGCATATTTCACCTAAATTTTTCTATCCGCATGAATTGCAAAAGAATGGAGAAATTATGGTAACTTATGTCAAATCTTGTGATAATCTCGCATGTATTCACAAAGGTTTTAGCTCCACCAACTTTTGAAAAGTGCATACGTGGGCTTGGCATGAGAAGACACAGAGAAATTCAAGAATCAGGGAGAGAACTCCTTGATTAGATTGCCCTGATTGTTCTATCTAGAAGACACTGGGATCATTCTAGAAGAATGTTCACTAAAATCTTGAAGATTATTATTGTACTCTTTTCCCTATTATGAGTTTTTCTGAAGTTTCTCATAAAGGTTTTAACGAGGCAATACATGTGCAATAACAAGGACGGTATATATATGTGCTCTTTTCTCCATATCGTTTTTTCCCACTGGGTTTTCGAATGGAGTTTTTAGTGAGGCATAATATCGTAGTAATCGCCCAAGGGGGAGTGTTGTAAAACATACGGACTTCGGAATATAGAAAGAAGAGGAGAAGGATTCCTAATCCTAGTCCGTTTGTTGTGTGGGCGCTTACCAAAACTCTAGGACATATTCGGACTATATATACGTGGGAGATCCTTCATTGTAGATTATCAAGATCAAGAAAGTAATAAAGAAATAGTCCTACAATTGTTCTCTTGTGTTCTCTACTGTGTTTGTTGCAATTGTGAGCGAGAGCCGATCCGACGTCAACGACGTGTTTTATAATAGGTTGCTCCAGCAGCACCAAATTTCGCCGGAACCCGGAACAGGCTGGCGGCGGATGTGGACACTGCCAAGTCCGCACGGCTGGCAGGAAGCACCCACCGGCTGTAGCGCGCGACTGCTAGGTGGAGTGCTAGCCAATCTCCTCGACAGTCAACACAGCGCACGAGTCACCAGGAACCGACCAGTGCCAGGTCTCAACCGTCCGGCCTCCGGCGGCGCCAAGAGTCAAACGCGAGCTCAGCCGGACGCCAACCGGCCAACGGAAAATCCACAGGAATCCGAATCCAAACACAGGTGCTCCGCTCCCATTCCCAATCAGATTCAGGGGGCCGCCTTCGAGAAGAAATCGGGGATCGATCCCGCGGGCGCCGGACAGCGACGCGCCGGGTCCGGGGACTCCGGGTGCGCCGCGCTGGCGCAGACGTGTCCCCCAAGCAGCACAGGCCGACGCGACGGTGACGCGCACCCACCTCCTCTATTCTTATCGCCGCCAGGCTGCCTGCCGCCTGTCGAGAAGCCATCCGCGCCAAGAAAAAAAAAAAAAAATCAATCGGCTATAAGACGGACGCCAACGCCTCACCCACCCGTGACCTCTTCTTCCCCCATTCATTCATATTCCTTCGTCCTCAGATCCGTCGATTCTCCGTCTGATGATCGCTGCGCCTGTGCGGGTGTCGGCGCCGAAGGCTGCCGTCGGGGGCTCGTCGTCCTCCTTCTCCATCGACTCCAAGTCCAGGTCCAAGCCCATCAAGGTTTCGATCCGGTGCGCCGCGGCGCAGGGTCGGGAGGGGCGCCGTCGCCGCCACCGCCCCCGCCACGCTGTACGAGGTCCTGGGCCTGCGCGCCGGCGCGACGGGGCGGGAGATCAAGGCCGCGTACCGGCGCCTGGCGCGGGAGCGGCACCCGGACGTGGCCGGGCCCGCCGCGCCCGGCGCCGCCGCGGAGTTCGTCCGCCTCCACGACGCCTACGCCACGCTCTCCGACCCGGACACCCGCGCGCGCTACGACCGCGGGGCCGTCGCCACGGTGGCCGTCGCACACCGCCCGTGGAGCGGCGGCGGCGGAGGGGGCGTCTATGGCCGGCCCCGCCGCACATGGGAGACGGACCAGTGCTGGTAGCGGAGACACACGGGCCCGATCCTGCGCTGCGCCCCCACCCACGCCGTTCTTTGTCTGCCTGTACAGTAGTAGTAGCTAGACCTACCTGCCGCCAGCCATGCGGCCATGGCGGCTCACCTTGGATTTTTTGGTTTGGTGGCCATCCATGTAGCGTGATTTCGTTTTCCTTCTTTCGAGTGTGATCTTGAGGAGCGGTTGCTAACAGATTGACCTATGTAAATACTACTACTTGTTGAGAGAGGTTTGAAGGAAGTATCCCTGCCTCTGTTAAATCTAATTTCTCCTGTTAATCTATTATTATGCCCCTGCCGTTCCAAGTTTCCGGCGAGCCGTCTTCTTCTTCCTTTGGATGGCCAGAAAACGTCAGCGAGATCGAGGGCAGGAACGTTGACCGCAAGTGCAACAAGAGCAAGAATGTTCCATTGCCAAGCCTAGCAAGTTGGAACTAGGAGTGGCACCTGGCTGTGCAGGCATTTGCTTGTTCGGCTGGCTGACCTGACATGGCGCCACATCCGGCTGCGGCTGGCTTGTATAAAGAAGGCTAGATGAACAGTTGACTTGTATACCTATTGTATCTTCTGTTGTCTAGGCCTCGTTTAGATTGCGTGGAAAGCTGAAAAAATTTCAACTTTGTAACTGTAGCACGTTTCGTTTGTATGTGACAAATATTATCCAATCATATACCAACTAGGCTCAAAAGACTCGTCTCGTGATGTACAACTAAACTGTGTAATTAGTTATTTTTTTACTTACATTTAATGCTTCATACATGTGGGTAGAAATTTAATGTGATGTAGATGTGATGGAGAGAGAGTGAAAAAAAATTAGAATCTAAACGAGGCCCTACTCCCTCCGTCCCATTGAGTTTGTCACCTTGACTCCCGTCTTGTCTTGTTTGATCATTCGCCTTATTCAAATTTTTTGTATAAATATAATTTATTTTATTATGATTTCTTTTATTAACAAATATACTTGAATATTGATTGATTTATTTTATTATTTGCATAAATATTTTAAATAAGACGGATGGTCAAACATGAAGTCCAAAAAAAGCTAAAACGACAGATCTCCGTGGGGACGGAGGGAGTAGATTGATGCTCGTTTGAATTAAATGGATCGTGAAATTCTAAATGGTGATGACTCGAGATTCACATCTGAAGCTGGACAGATGAAAGAAGAGTTGGAGAAAAAGAAGAATAGTTTGATTTCTGTTGAAAAGCAGGCAGACGATTTTTTTGAAGGTACTACTTACTTTCTGTTTTGTTAATACGCAAAACACATTTCTTTATCGGAGACGATTAGTTTGGCACATTGAAGTAAGATAGTTCAAACAAAATTTGATTTGGTAGATATCGGAGAAGAAGGCTCCAAGATGCAACTGTTAAAGCCAAAGAAGACATCCAGGCGGCTGCTCTTGAGCTGATAGAACTTCTTGATTCGACCTCTACGAAGCTGCAGATTACAGAAACCTTCCTGATATCTGAATTGTACTGTGAGGTTTTGACTTGGTTTGCGTTCGGGTGAGGTGTAGTTCCACTGTTCGGGCCTGTTTGGCAGGGCTCCGGCTCCACTGAAAACAGCTCTAGCTACGACTCCTTCGAAGGAGCAGATTCTCTAAAGGAGCAGAAGTTGTTTTGAAAATCGTTTGGCAAAACAGCTTCTCCAGTTTTTCTAGAATAGATGAAAGATATGAAATGTCTATAGTACCCCTTGTTAGTTGATTTGGTTGCACATATGATTTATATCTCTAATGTCAATTTGTATGATGTTTCTTCTTACGAATCAAGAATAAACATAGAAATTAGGACTAATAGATAATTAGTAGCCTACCATACCGTTCTATTTTTTTATTTACTCTTTTTAATTTTTTTATTAAAAATTTCCCTGATTTTTTTATTTTTTCCTTTTCCTTTTATTTCTATTCTCTCTCTCTACCATATCCCTATCTCTCTCCACACGGCAGTCGCCCCGCACCAACCAGGCGTGCTCCCGGCCACATGCCTTGTCTGCTGTCTGACCAGGTGGAGAGACGATGGCAGTTCTCTGTAATTTCTTGTGAACTTTAGGGGCAAAGACGTACCTTGTCTGCTGTGTCTGACAAAGAAGCCGGTAGAAGCTCGATTTTTTGGCTGCCATCGCCCACACGCGCGCCAGAGAGCGGAAAAACCGGGGCTCCTTCGTCGGAGCACTTCACAGCAAACCCGTTTGGCAGTGGGAGGTGTAAAACAGCTCCTGGAGCTGGTCTAGAATCCCTCCAAAGGGGGCCTTCGTCTTGCCTTTCTGGCTGAGCCCCGTGTGCTCACTTTTAAATGTAGTAGTAGGTATGTTTGCGTTTCAATCTTCTTAGATGTCATGAAACTTTTGTAATTTCGTTGCCTTCCAGTAATGAAATTCGGATTCGTCTGTAGTGAAAAAGTACCCGTCCCTCTTGATCCCTGAGTTATTTCTACAGAATGATTTTGTTATATCTATAACAAACCAAACTGGGCTTTCTGCACTGATGATTTGTCCGGACCTCTGGATGGTGGCGGCGCTGCGGTAGTAGTGTGCTTCCAAGAATCCGTTGCACTCCGTCCTTTCTCTCGTTTTCTCATTCCTCTCATGCCGAGTGTCGAGTGAGAGCGCGGCAGCCACGCTGGTAGGCCCTGTTTGGATGTTGCAAGATTCTATAACTCGTAGTATTTAGAAACCATAGTTTTAAAAACCACCACCATATAATACCGTAGTATTTAGAAACTAGAGTTTTTCTCTCTGTTTTAGAAAAAACCATGAGGAGCAGTGTTTGGCTATTGTAGTTTTCTTTGCCGGCAATTTCAAATCGTCCAGCTGCATGCGAGACGCACAAATATAACACCACCGGCTCTTTTTATAGCAATCAGAAACCTATTATTTAAATAACGAAACTTTTTATAGCATCAGAAATCTATTATTTAAATAATGAAGCTATGAGTATGCTCGCACATTAGACTCATCTACGCAGGACGGGATCCAAATCTGAGGGTCAACGAGCCAATCACCAACGAGCCAATCACCAAGCGTACCTTGCCCTTTTCTCCCGTCCTTCTCTCCACCTGAAATGGCAGTCAAGGCTGGGCGTTCTGTTTCCTGGATCGAAGAAAGCAAAACATGGAAACAAAGGGACTGTGCATGCGGATAAGAAAGAGCGCGAAGGGAAAAGAGACACGCGGGTGTACGCGTCGCGCGCGGCGACCTCTGTAAAAAATAAAGAGGTATGAGGCAGAGTTTTCTAGACTCCAAAAATACTGTGGTTTTGTTAATACTATAGTTTCTAAAACTTCAAACTAAATTGCATCCAAACACCTTCTTTGTTTAAGATACCTAGGTATTTTAAAAAACCACGGTATTAATCTAAAACTCTAAAAAAACTTTGTATCCAAACAGGGTACTTACTGTTTGCCAATGATAGTATTTTGCAAAATATCATAACACGCTCACAACAGCAGTTCCTACCCTGCAGGCTGTCCTTCGCAGTCCCAGACAAATGATCTCTCTTCCACCCCCAGCACCACCTCTTCTTGATGAGAAGGCATGCGTTCTCACTCACACAACAATGGTGGATTGGTGGCCACTTTAACTTCGAAATTTTTGTCAGCCAAATTCCCCCAAAAACCCCTGCCGAGACCATAGAACCCTTCCTAACGAAATTGTCAACCAAAGAACCATGCTCAAGACGATGGTCATGCAGGCCTGCATGCTGGTGCTTGCGTGACATGGGTTTCTTTTCCCCTAATCAAGCAAGAGGTTTATACATCTTAATATTAATATTAAGGTACAAAGAAGTTTAATATAACACGCCTTACCGGCATCTTAAGGGTAGAGTTTTACATAAACGTCTAAACTCATCCTAATATATACTGAAATCTGCGGTGTTATTTTGGACATTGATTAACGTGAACTTCGGTGCCGGCTAAGAGCCTATGCCCCGGCAGCCGACCGGCCGCGGCGCCCCTTGCGCGCACCCACGTTATCGTCCAGCGAAAACAACTCACGAAACGCCTGCATGTTACGGGGTTTCACGAGGTCACTCATCTCATGCTCCTGCATTGCATTCGGGCCGTCTATGCTTGATCCAGTGGCCTCCAATCCAACGCCGGAGGATACGAACGGAGCAAACTGGCTGGACGCGGACGCGCGCCCCATTCCATTCCGCGCGCGCGCCCTTCCCTCCATTCCATTCCATGGTCGCAGCTCGCAATGGCACGACCTCGCCATATTGGGCAGCAGCAGGCCAGCCGGCTCGCTTCCACCCTTCCTCCTCTCCCATTCCAAATTTAGCTCGTCACCTCCGCCATCGCCGTTCCCGTGTTCGTTCCCCTTCCCGCCGCCGCCGGACGACGACAGCCGGCCGGCGGGCCGGCCGTGACGCGACGCGACGCTACGCCACGCCGAGCGGTTCGTTCCCTCCTCGATCGCACGCGGTTGGCATTGATCCACCGACCGACCGACCGGCCCATCCCTTCCGCTGAGCCGAACGTGAACGGCGGATGGACGACCTGAAGGCGAGCCTCGCGCGGCCGATCCAGCTGGCGGAGCAGGTGATCAAGTGGGCGGACGAGGCGCAGACGTGCCGGCAGGAGTGCCAGGACCTCAAGGCGAAGCTGGAGCGCCTGTCCACGCTGCTCCGGCAGGCGGCGCGCGCCGACCTGTACGAGCGCCCCGCGCGCCGCATCCTCGAGGACACGGACAAGGCGCTGGACAAGGCCGCGGCGCTGCTGGAGCGCTGCTGCGGCCACGGCTTCGTGCGCCGCGTCTTCACCATCATCCCCGCGGGCTCCTTCAAGCGGGCCTCCTCCCTGCTCGACAACTCCCTCGGCGACCTCACCTGGATCCTCCGCGTCTCCAACTACGCCGCCTCCGACGAGGACGAGGAGGACGACCACATCGGCCTGCCCCCCATCGCGCAGAACGAGCCCATCCTCTTCCTCATCTGGGAGCAGATCGCCGTGCTCCAGTACGGCGGGCTCGAGGCCCGCGCCGACGCAGCCGCCAGCGTCGTCTCCCTCGCGCGCGACAACGACCGCTACGGCAGGCTCATCATCGAGGAGGACGGCGTCCCGCCGCTGCTGAGGCTCATCAAGGAAGGGCGCGCCGACGCGCAGGAGAGCGCCGCGCTCGCCATCGGGCTCCTCGGCCGCGACCCGGAGTGCGTCGACCTCATGATCCTCGCCGGGGTCTGCACCTCCTTCGTCAAGATCCTCAAGGACGCGCCCATGAAGGTGCAGGGGATGGTGGCGTGGGCCGTCTCCGAGCTCGCCGCCAACCACCCCAAATGCCAGGACGCCTTCCTCCAGCACAACGTCATCCGCCTCCTCGTCTCCCACCTCGCCTTCGAGACGGTGCAGGAGCACTCCAAGTACGCCGTCGCCTCCAAGATGTCCATCCACTCCGTGGTCATGGACAAGAAGAGCAACGACAGCAGCAGCAGCTCACAGGACCCCACGGGCGGCGTGGACCAAGCCGGCACCACCGCCACCGCCGCCGCGAAACCACCGACGGGCACCAGTAGCTCGGGCTCGAGCTTGACGGTTCCTGGTCCCAGCGCCAGACCCGCCGGCGGCATGGCCGGGATGAAGCTGCACAACGCGTCCATCTCCGCCACGAGCACGCGCGGGAGGGAGTACGAGGACCCGGAGATCAAGGCCTACCTGAAGGCGCACGCCGCCCGGGCGCTGGGCACGCTGGCCACGGGCAACCCGGCCATCTGCAAGAACATCACGGAGTCGAGGGCGCTGCTCTGCTTCTCGATCCTCCTCGAGAAGGCCACGGGCGACGTGCAGTACAACTCGGCGATGGCGCTCGTGGAGATCTGCCGCGTCGCCGAGCAGAACGCGGAGCTCCGGCGGTCGGCGTTCAAGCCGACGTCCCCCTCGGCGCGCGCCGTGGTGGACCAGCTCCTCCGCGTCGTGGAGAAGGCCGACTACGACGACCTCCTCATCCCCTGCATCACCTGCCTGGGGTGCCTGTCCAGGACGTTCCGGGCGACGGAGACCAGGGTCATCGGCCCGCTCGTCAGGCTCCTCGACGAGCGGGAGGCCGACGTGAGCATGGAGGCCGCGGCGGCGCTCGCCAAGTTCGCGTGCATGGACAACTACCTGCACGTGGACCACTGCAAGTCCATCATTGACCACGGCGGCGCCAAGCACCTGGTGCAGCTCGTCTACTTCGGCGAGCAGGTGGTCCAGACGGCGGCGCTCGTCCTCGTCTGCTACCTCGCGCACAACGTCCCCGACAACGAGGACCTCGCGCAGGCCGAGATCCTGACGGTGCTCGACTGGGCGTGGAAGCAGGGCTACATGTCACAGGATCCGGTCATCGAGAGCTTGCTGCCAGAGGCCAAGATTAGGATGGAGCTCTACCAGTCCAGAATAGGATACTATTAATTCATCAGACGCTTCGGCTGTTAATTAACTTGTGTTAATTATTACGTACAAGGGTGGGAAAACAGAAGGAAAGGAAGGATGGCTGCCGCTTCACCTTCACATCAACTGACTACTGTATATAGATCATTCAGGTAACTTCATTCATAGTCTGGTTAATCTTCCCATGTTCAGACTTCAGAGGAAAAGCAAAACCATAGGTGAAAACTTTTTGAAGTAATCCGTGTGGTTTTCATGTTTGGTTGGGACCTAGGTTCTTGATACCGGAGGCGATCGCAAAGTTTTGTTATATCAGAAGGTTTTGTTTTATAGGCTTTTCTAAACCTGTATATCATTTGGTGGTGAACGTTGTGGTATAGTATAACCCTTCTTAGGGAGATGCTTAGCCCTTGATAGTGGAGGCAAGTTCAGTAAAGTTTTGTTTGAGGATATCAGCATCAGCTTTAACCTGTAATTCTGAACTCTTATCTCATTTGGTGACCAGGACAGCCACATTTTTGGGGCAGATCAGCTTATTGTATTCTCTCTTGTCACTTGACCTTGCTCAGATGTATATTAGGTTTTACTCATTTACTGAAAAAAAAAACATCTTTGTACATGAATCGCGTGGTTTCTTTGCTGGCTCTAAGGAATCCATCCACTGTGCTAGTGCAGGAACTTGTACAGCGCTAAAATGTTTATGCTGATCTCTGACAAAAAAAAAAATTGTACCTTCATTTGTTAATTAGGAAATATCAGTAGTCCATTTACTACTCTCAACTATTCAGTTTGTTACTCGTTTAACTCTCCAAACAAAATATCGATCCGATTTGTTCTCTCAAACGGTTCAAACTGGGCCAAATCACACACATACAACACCTTGTGTAGATGGGCTAAACGACTGTTTACACGAACAATGCGCATAACATAACTTATATGACGGTATGAGCAATAGGAAACAAAAAAAAAAAAAAAATATATCGTTAGGGAGTGAGTGAATTGGACCCATTGTTCTGGGCAGAAAATAGAGTCGATATCTCATATAGGGGTTCAAAGCGACAAAGTGACTTGCTTGGGCTGGTTAAATTGAATGTTTGGTTTTGACAATTATAGTCACAAATTAAAGACCTTTAATTTTCTGACTGTGCTAGCTACAACTCTGCTTTCACTGATCACAGACTAACATGATATACATGACGAATTATGGAAAGCAGAACAAAATATCTCTTTCTCTCGTCAAGTTCAGTTTGTGAATCAACATGTTCTAGACAAAGCGAAATTAAGCTTTAGGAGATTTTTTTTTTTAAAAAAAAAAACTTTGGTGGATGATATGCCCTTTTTGCTACAGCTGGAAGAAACCACCTATGTCTCAGTCCAGAAAAGCGAAAGGTTTTAGGCTGTGCGTCTTTACTCTTTATAGGGACAAATCCATTGCCAACCCTTGTCCTCAATTTCATATAGATGAGATAAATAAAGAAATCCTGTCATTTTCATGCTTTGACTCGATCGTTTTTGCTGGCTTATCCTATTTGGATCCGATTCAGACATGCAATCTGCGTCTTATCGTCATATGCACCGTCGATTCTTAACAACTGCTGCAGCCAATCGATAGGTGCATCCGTCGTGTTGTATTGAAGTACCGGATCGAATGCACAGTTGATGTGAAGCTTATGATCAGGACGGGTTTGGTTGTAGTAGTATATTACCAAGAACTCGCTTGCTCTTAACATTCACCCGCTTGTATCGTATAGCTATTTCAGGCACTGCTAGTTCCAAAATTTCATCACAAGTTAAAAAATTTTCTTGGATTTCGGGTCCTGGACGGACGAAGTAAATTTGATCGAAAGAAATAACTGTTGGTCGAAAAATACGAATCTTTTTTGCAGAGATTTCACGAGATTCAGTATTTCCACAGTTGTGAGGCAGGGAGACACGGACTGAAACCTGGACCCGTCCTCGCAGCAGGTGAATCTTATCCGCTCTGCAATTTGCGTCGTCCAGAATCTGAACCTGAATCCAAAATGATCTTATCATCGTGCAACTTGCACCGTCCAGAATCTGAACCTGAATCCAAAGGTACTAGTAGGTTGTTAGGCATGGGTGCATGGTCCGTCAGATTCTGCTGGTGATTCCTTCGTCAGGACTCTGGAATTGAGGATTAGGCCGCGCATGATGCATGGTCCAGCGTTCCATCCAGATGAGCTGCTGCTGCTAAGGCTATCTGCACTGGGTCCGCCATCCACCGTCCGGGAAGCGCCGCGTCGGCCGATTCCGGACGGAGGAGCTGCAGCGGCGCACTGGAAGCCATCCGAGAAGCTCCCGGGACGGGCGGGCGTCCGGGAAGGCTGGCGGAGGAAAAAAAGCGTCCGGGGACGCCATGCGGCCCCACCACGCCCAGCGAGCAGGAGAGAGAAGGAGGCGCACGGAGGAGGAAGAGGGCGGCGGATCGCAGCGCTCGCCCGGCCGCCGCCCTGGCTCACCGGAGCCGGAGCCGCGAGCAGCCTCGAGCGGCCGCCTTCACGCGCTCTCGGCCGACGCCGGAGCGAGCCGCGAGCTCCGCCGCCGGCCAGCGAAAGCCCCGCCCGTCGAGGCTGCGCTGGGAGCCCCGCCGCCGGGACCGCGAGCTCCCGGCCCCGCGAGCTCCGCCGGCCGGCCGCGAGCTCCCGGCCCCACGAGCTCCGCCGGCCGGCCGCGAGCTCGGCCGGCCTCGCGAGCTCGCCGTGCTCGCTCGCCAGCTGCCGATTGGGGAGAAGAGGGAGGTGAAGGCCGCCGCCGCTCCCTGGTTGTGGACGGGAGAGAAGAGAGAGAAAGGGAGGAGGGAGAGTGTTGGTGGAAAGGAATAAATAAATGGGATACGTGGGTCCCACCAGTATAGAGTAGATATATAGAGGATGGATGAGTGCGGGAGAAATCGAAATAAAGGAGAGAATCTCGCTGACCAGGACAGAAGATTCCTTTTAGAGTATGGATTTAAAGGATGACGAGTGCGGATAGCCTAAAGCGGCAGCTTGCAAAGTGATGTGCAAGTTGGTAGGACTCGAGGACGACGCAGCCTCATCGCTTCTTCATCAGCGACGACGACCCGTCACTGTCCACCCCCACCCGGCGGGGGGTGTGGACGCCAGATACGCTGCGTCACTCGTCAGGGCCGGCCGACATCGCACCACAGTAGGCCCATGCCCAATTTGCCCATGCACTCCCTACGACCGTGCCACGCCTCCTCTTTCCGCCCTCGCCGACGTGGCGCTGACACGACACGGCGCACGCGGCATCTTACTCACCGCGCGTCGTTCATCGCTCCGTCAGGTGTCGCGGCCATATCAGCTGAAACATATTTAAGGCACCCACGGCGTATGGGCACGGGATCATTCTCTTTTAAGTTTGATCCCATTGCGATAAGAGGTCACCTGTTATTTCCTTGCCAAATATATAGACACGGATCTAGATCTCCCATAGCCCGAGTAACACAAGAAAGAGAGAAAGAGGATGAAATCAGGTTATATGGAGAGAACCAGATTCTTTATAGACTCAGATACACTACAGATGTTTTTATCGTCTTGCCAGAAATTTTGAAGCCGGACAAACGTGATTACATTTTATAAATATGACAAGTGTAGAACATGTTTAAACAACTTTTTCAATATTTATACACATATAATTAGTATTACTAACGAAAAATCAGAATATTATGATCGAAAATCATAATAATATGAAGATTTACTACACCATGTATTAAAGTATTTACTAGAAATTATTTTTTCAAAACCGATTTTAACATTTTGTCACTGTGTTACGGGGCTATGGCCCCTGCTCGTGCCCCTTGGTTCCACCACTGACCACCAGGATCAGCTCCCACGACCAATTATGGAAGATAAACTAGTTGAGTTGTCGAAAGGGCCGATCGGTGAACCTTTTGATATAGAGGTTGTCTTGGAAAATTGTGCTATCATCTTGTTATCGCCGCATTCGATTAGCCCGAGCATCAATCAACCACTTGAAGGGCTTCTTGTCGTTAAGTTCTGTTGACCCAGACGCTTTGTTGCACCACGTTGTTGCTGTCCTGGACCACAATGGTAATTGTACATGTCATCCAGAAGCCCTGCCTAATATGGCACATTGAAGCTAATCAATGGTGGAGCCCGAAATTTTGATCAAGGGAAGACTAGGCAAACACGTAAATTTTTCAATACCCATAATGAGAACTCACAATATTATGATCTAAAATCATAGTAAACTGATGATTTACTATACTGTGTATTAAAATATTTACTAAATATTAATAAATTTTCACTATGTTAGTGGGGAGGGGGGGACCATGGCTCCTACCAACCCTCCTTAGGCTTGTTTTCATCATACCTAGCACTAGCAGCCAGAGTGAGCCCCCTCGAGCGGCTTCGCTGGCCGGTCGCCGGTTGATAAGAGCCCGCCCAGGTCCAGCAGTGGCGCCCGATCGACACCATACATCATTCGCTGGCGGAGGTGGTGGAGCTACGTTGGGCTCAAACTGGGTCCTGTCCCCCATTGCTATCTAGTTCTCTGCATGAATACACGACTACATCACTAAGAGCCCGTATGTCATTGCTGCACACAAACAATTAATTCTCACCTCTCTCGTTGTCCTATGCTTATACATTCGCTAATGAGAGAATCACATCTTTCAACCTATACAAGTAGGGAAATCTGTGCAAATAAAGTGTACATAGAACTTGAAATAACAACAATTTTTCACAGAATTCAATTGTCTATATTAGTAATTACTGTAACAGTGTACTACCGTAACAGTATACCTTTAATCCACCCACCCTCCAAATTTTTCTCTCTTTCTCTTGTACTCCTCTTTTGACGCGTTTTTTTGTCTCCCTTTTCATGCAGAAAAGAAAGGGGAGGAGGAGGGCAAAGGGGATTCAGGCCGATCGGGCCACCGTGAGGATTTTTTTTTTTTTTTTTTTAAGGAACATGCATTCATCTTAGTGCATTACACCGGCCTTTTACGCATGGACTCTAAAGAAAAGGAAAATTACAAAAGAAGTTCAAAACTCCTATTCATCTTCCTCGAAGCCTTGAGAGATCCATCCGTCACCGCCATCGAAGCCGCATCCCAATCGCCGTCGGGCACGAGCCAAACTCCACAAGGTGGAGGCCGCAGAGGAGGACTTACTTCTAGGCGAATCACCGACACCGCCTCCCGGGCACATCGGCCAACTCCCGTACCCACGCCGCATCCTTCGATTCCATCGCCGATAACCCGAGCAAAGCTCGATTTTCACCAAAGAACATCTTCCTCGAGATTAGCAAGGTCAACAACATCATCACCCGAAGAAGATAACGATGCGCCGGCCCTCGACTCCTAGACAGGTCTCCCCGGCCTCTCCGTTGACGTCGGAGTAGATCGCCATCGGAGAACGGAAGAGGCCGGAAGAAATTATTCCAACTGCGCCCCCGCCGCTTCCGATCGCCGGCGTCGCCAGACAAGCAAGCCGCAAAGGAGCCACGCTCCTCCCAAAACCTAACTCCGCCGCCCGAACATCGACGGCGAGCAAATCCTAGACCTAAATGGACTCGACTCGCACTTCGAATAAAACAAGAGACCGACTCAAGCGATGGACCCCGTTCCTCCTCTCCACCGGCAGGAGGCCGGAGGCGGAGGAACGGGGGTCAGCGGCGGCGGCGGCGGCGGAGGCGCAGTCACCCTCGCGTCCTGGAGCCTCACGAAAGGCCAAAGCGAATTACAAAGAATTAGTCAGGCCACCGTGAGGATTGGGAAGAGCAGTAATAAGGCGGCGGCCGCAGCAGCGGCTGCTCGTGGTCTCGACACTCGTGTTGTATAAGCCACTCCACTCCCGCAGTCCCGCAGGCAGGCGCCGCGCGTGTGCCGTCCTAGACACGACGATCCCTCGGTCGGTCGGTCGGTTTGCTTACGTGCGAAGAATCAGCTTGAAGACCTACGCGGACCGCACGTGGATTCCCAAGCCTTTCTCGCTGTCGCTTGCCTTGGCCCTTGGATCGCCGGTCGGACCCTAGCGCCCAGGCGAGCGAGTCACCGCCCCACTTTCTCCACGTCCGTCCGGAGAGGCACGGCGGACTCGCAGACGTGGTGGTGGTGCCAACGAGTCAGACTATTGCCGTATACAGTAACAGTTACGCGTCGCGGACTTCCGTTCGTTCGTTCGTTCGTGTTCATAGCCGCCGAATGAGGCAATGACGTGACGTGCGCTCCCGATGCTACGTGACAGCGCCAGGTATTCTACGCAGCGGAAGCAGACAACAAGAGGGTGTCGTCGTCGTCACCAGCGGCTCGCCGACTCTGCGTCTGCTCACCGGTCCCCAACGCTCGCTCGCTCGCTCGCTCGCTACTCCTGCCAAGCCACAAATTGGCAATCATCAGGCAGCCACTGGTCCCTCCTGTTCCCATGTCACGCTAGTGCTCCCGGAATCTGTAGCCGCCGACTACTGGTACTGGGTTTCTCTGTTCTGGAAATTTAAATTTAGGCCTTGTTTAGATGCACATTGGATTTGCAAGTTTTTACACTCTTTCTCCATCACACCAATTTATACCCGCATGTAAAGAGCATTAAATATAAATAAAAAAAAAACTAATTGCACAGTTTGGTTGTAAATCACGAGACGAATCTTTTGAGCCTAGTTGGGCCACGATTGGACAATATTTACCACAAACAAACGAAATGCTTCTGGGGACTTTTCAATCTCTCTCCTCTCACAAATTATTTGCCGCATGTAAAAAACATTAAATATAAATAAAAAAATAACTAATTGCATAGTTGGGTTGTAAATCACGAGACGAATCTTTTAAGCCTAGTTGGACCACGATTAGACAATATTTACCAAATAAAAACAAAGTGCTACAGGACTTTTCAATCTCTCTCCTCTCCCCATCTAAACAAGGCCTTAATCTGCAAAATTACGCACGCACGAGTCATGACTCGTGAATGAATGGATGAATGGAAAAAGGGACTGAACTGAACAACGGTGAGCCATGCCAGATCCGTTTTGTCCCTTTGAATAGGACGGGCCGTTCCAAATCGCTGATTACTCATCTCACAGTTTGAATTGACTGGTTGCCGACTTTGCCGGTGCCGGGCAGTCCTCCTCTGCTCCCCGTCCCCGTCCCCGTCCCCGGCGGTTATAAAACCGGCAAGCCACGCACGGCACGCCTCCCGGCTCCCGCAGCCCAGCCCCACTCCACTACCCACATCGGCGCATCCCCCGTTCCCCCCGGCTCCGCAAGCCAGGCGAGGTGGGGGAGAGATACCGCCGATACGGCCCGTGCGGGCGGCGCCCACTTCCCCCTCCACTCCCCAACCGCCGCCGCCGCCGCCGCCTTATATTACCCGGCCGCATCCGCCCCCGGCGCCACGGCTCCTCCCCCCTCTTCCTCTCCCTCTACCTAGCTGCTAGTACCAATCGTCCATCCAGCCTCGCAATCGAGCTCCCCGACCACCAGCAGTCCAGCACGCCTCGCGCTCCAGCTCCCCTCCCCAACTGCGTGCTGCTCCCTTCAATGGCTTCTCGGGCGCGCCTGCCGGGCTCGATCGCCGTCCTCATCCTCTCCTTCTTCCAAGGTACGTACGCGGCGGCTCCGATTCATTTCATTCCGCCGCCTTGGATCGATTGCTTGCTTGCTAGGATTCGTGCCGTGGGGGGAGGGGGCAAGTGTGTGTGACTGAATCACTGAACCCGTGCCGTTGCTCGCGTCGCGTCATCCCCGCAGGGTCGGTGTGCGGCATCACGTTCACCTTCACCAACCGCTGCGGCGACACGGTGTGGCCGGGCCTACTCTCCGGCTCGGGGACGCCGCCGCTGGAGACGACGGGGTTCGCGCTGCCCCCGGGGCAGTCGCGCTCCCTCTCCGCGCCGCAGGGGTGGTCGGGCCGCTTCTGGGGCCGGTCCGGCTGCGCCTTCGACGGCTCCGGCAAGGGCTCCTGCGCCACGGGCGACTGCGGGTCCGGCGAGGTCGAGTGCCACGGCGCCGGGGGCGTCCCCGCCCGCCACGCTCGCCGAGTTCACGCTCGACGGCGCCGGCGGCAAGGACTTCTACGACGTCAGCCTCGTCGACGGATACAACCTGCCCATGCTCGTGCAGGCCGCCGCGCCCGACTGCCCCGACACGGGTTGCCTCGTCGACCTCAACGAGCGCTGCCCCGACGAGCTCCGCGCCGACGACGGCCGCGCCTGCCGCAGCGCTTGCGAGGCGTTCGGTAGCCCTGAGTACTGCTGCAACGGCGCCTATGGCAACCCCAACACCTGCCACCCGTCACAGTACTCGCAGCTCTTCAAGTCGGCGTGCCCCAAGTCCTACAGCTACGCCTACGACGACGCCACCTCCACCTTCACCTGCAACCACACCGATTACACAATCACCTTCTGCCCCAAATCGACTCCAACCAGGTTAGGTTCTTCTTATTACGTCTTGCCCAAATCAGATCATTCCTTAGCTCCTTCACTTTGAGTTTCGGTTTCAGTTGCAATTTCGAGCTGCAAGGCTTGTTTGACAATAGATTACGTGAGAAGGGCGAGGTCCTGATTCGGAATTCTTAGGCGTGGAGCAAAGCAAAGAAGCTTTGATCTGTACTCTTCTCTTTCCCACTTTTTTCTCTTCTTTCCCCACTCGGCACCTTGCCATCTTGTGTGCTGTGTGACTAGAAAGTCACAACTGCCGAGTTGGAACTGCAGCGAACACATCAGACTGATAGAGGGTCTCCCATCTTTTGCTTAGTTAACTTTCACAAGTTAGTTCATGCAATCTCGAAAAAAAAAAACTTTACAAGTACATGCTTTTGTTGACGAACTACTAATATGCTGTGCAGACTGAATCAATATTTTTTTTGACATTTTTGCAGCGACAAATCCAAAAATTCGTCGCGGAGGCCAAGCCATGAGCAACTGGAAGATTCAGTGTGGCTTGCATCCTTGAAGGCAAGTCACGCCAGTGCTTTGACAATAACGTCATGGTCGGCATCCGTTTTGCTCCGATCTGCCTTGCCAATTGCAGTGGCGACCTTGCTTGTTGCACAACTTGCCCCGGATCATCCTATGGCCAGCTTGCTATGATTCGGTAAGGTGTGATCCAAGTTATTTTGAGACCGCAAGAGGATTAGAGCAGTAGTAGTGATCAGCAATGGGGAGAGAACATTGGGTAGGCTTTTTGTTTGTGGATAGGTGCTAGAGAAGGAAGAAATGATGTGTTTACAAGTTGGCAATCGGAATTCCATGGATGCATTGCGTAAGCTCATTGCCTTTCACAGAAACATTGCTCATTGCATTATTGTCTTTTCTGTGCATCGACTGTTTTTCTTTGTGGGGCGTGATCGACGCTTCACGCTGATCCGGCGTCACTTTGGTACGAGAAGAATGTGCGATCTGATGCTCTGTTTCATCGGTTTTTTTCTTTTTTTTTTTTTTTAGTAAGGCGCACAACAAAAAAATATCTCAAATGGATATTGTAACCATTTGTTCTGCAGAGGTGCAGACAGTAATGTGATTCAGGTTGCTCTGTTCTGTTGTCATCGGGCCCCTTTTTCTATCTTTTCAGTAAGGCGCGTGGAAAAAAATATCTCAAATGGATATTTTAACCATTTGATCTGCAGAGGTCCAGAGTAATTTGATTCAGGTTAGAACTCTGCGCCGTCATGGTTGTATTGTCACTTTGCTTTCTCCTCTAGTGCTGCATGACTAGTTTTGCATTTTGAATGATAAGCAGGCAAGCTAGTGACAGGTCTGATCCAGAGGAAAAGTCCGATTCCAAGATCGTTTCTGCAGTGCGACAGCTCAATATATTCTTTTTTGACCTCCTTCCTCTGATACCATGCATCCTGCATTTTTTTTAAAAAAAAATCTTAAAAATGAGTACTTCAATGCACACATGGAGTAAAACTAATTTAAAAGGCTTTTCATGATTATAATTTCCCTATTTACAAATTTTACCAAATCTGAACATGAATACTACACAGAATGTCTTATATTTCAATACAAATTCTAAGAGTCATGATGCATTGCATTCAAGAATAAAGAGTATATATGAAACCAAAAGGAGAAAGGAAAATTTGATGACATTTCTATCGAAAAGAAAAGTTGAAGATAGGAAGGCACTTTAGTACTTTACCCGTGCCCAGTCCAAAGAGCTGAAGTACCCACATCCACACCATGACACCATCGACGAAACAGCTGCCCATCCTGCGTCCGCATCAGCCACAAGCCCACTATGGACAATGCTGTGTGCGGACACATGCGGCCGTCGTGTTGCGCTCTAAATTTTCGCTTTACCAAACAGCAACCCGCATATGCCCACGTACCACCGGGAGATGGCTGTTCGCAGCGCCGGCGTCCACAGTGCCGGGTTTGTTTGTCATGTGGGAAGCCTACAAAGGTGGTGACAAAAGTTCATTTCAACATTGCATCATCTCCCTTGCCTTTGCCTATTAGTGTATACAGTATATACCGATATTTGGAAGATCTTAGCATATCATAAATAAATTAAAAAGAGTTAAATGCACCAGCGACCCTGGAACTTGTAAGGGTATGTCACTTAGGTCTACGAACTCTGAAAATGCACTTCTAGATCCCTAAACTTGTAAAGGTGTGTCACTTAGATCCACGAACTCGAAAAATGCATTTCTAGATCCCTAAACTTACGAGGATGTGTCATTTAGGTCCACAAAACATATTATATTCCTATTTTTTATTTAACTAGCAAATATGCCCTGCGTTGCAACGGAAAAAAACTATCAATTATTTATGGGATGACAACAAAAATGGTACATATCATTTATATTTTTCTTTTTAAAAGTTATAATTTATTTCATGATGACCATGACATCTATAATATAAGTTTGTGTTAGAAATAATAAGACAATGTATCAAATTAAAATGCAAATTTGATAATTTTTTGTCGTGTTGTAAATCATAGAAATATTTAGACTATTTTTATACTATTCATGTATTGTTATAATTATATGGAGTTTCGTGATATTTGAGACTCGAAAAAAAAAAAATTAGTTCTAATATCCGATTAAAGTCAACAAACAGTTAGTAGTGGATGTGTGAAGGATCAGATTCTTTGTTGACACTTATGATAGGCGTCTCTCTTGATTTTTGACATGTGAATCATTTCAATTTTATAAAGATACATTTATTTACATTGGGTTACACAACAGATAGTTAAAGATTTTTCTTCATGATTCGATTAGTTAGGTCATCGACTAATCTAAAGTTAAGTAAAAATAAGTTTTGCTAGTAATCAGAACTACAAAAATAATCTATTACTGAAAATCTTCATGTGTTAGAGAATGTTCAATGGTTTGAAAGAGAAAACCACCATATATATAGTGGAGAAACATATGAAAACAAAAAACAACTGAAGGTGCAACTAAATTAACCAAACTACACACAAAGTTACGGATGAAAAGAACTAAGAAAAAAATTGAACGTAACTGAAACAGAAAAAAAGAGGAAAAGATATAAACCAAACCAAAAAACAGATCGGACATAAGGTGCAAAAAAAAATCAAACCAAAACTGGATAGACCACAACGTGAAAAAGGAAGTCATGAATAGAAATTAGAGCAGAGAGGAAAAAAAATCATGAACAGAAACTGAAGCGGAGACAGGAAACAGGGGAAAGAAAATCACCCACGGAAAAAAAAGAGGAACATGCGGACAAAAAATGGAATACGGCAGGGGGTAGGTGCTGGTCCGCTGGATAAAAAAAAAATACGCCAATTTTTTGTTTTTAATATATAATATTTTTTTATATTGTGGTGGAGAAAAAAAAAACTATAATAACCTCCCAATGTGCATGGTAGAGCTAAAAAAAAATAAGAACCAGACTCCCTTTAAATATTTTAATATTAGAATCTAACTCATATGAACAGACATAATTGAATATGTTTTGGAATCAAACTTTATATCGACCATCGTCTCGTGAGTCTAGATATGGAAGGCGTGATTCAATATGTTTTGGAATCAAACTATATGTCGATCATCATCCGACGCAAGCAGTTCAAACTTGTATGTGCAGAGTGCCGAGTCATATATATTATCCGGCGATTACGGTAAGGTGGACGAAAAAAAATGGATGGACGAAAAAAAAATGGACTGAAATTTTGGCACTTTATTATTAGGTAGAGATAATATAGTTATAAATAACACATAAAAATAAAAATAATATTTAATATGACTTCATCAATAAATAAATAAACTAAAGTATTAAACTAATTTAAAAGAACAAATATATTAGGATTAAAATAAATTAGAAAAGTGCTACACTTAATTTAAACTTTATGTATCATTAAAAATTTAAAATTAATACTGAAGTTATCTATAGATATACAATTACATAGGTTTCCTATATTATTTGCAATAATAAAATTAAATAATTATTGACTTTTAAGTAGGTTCATGATATCTTATTTTCTTTGCGAATATGCATACTATCAGATATTATTGAATATGGATCTAGAATCGAATGGATACAAATAGTCAAAGTGGATGTATCCGAATTCGTTTTTTCTGTATCCGATTAATGATACATAAAGATTAAATTAATTTTAGTACTTTTCTAATTTAGTTTAATCCTAATCTATTTGTGTTTTAAAATTATTTTAATATTTTAGTTTATTTATTTATTGATGATGTCATATTAAATATTTTTATGTGTATTCATAACTATATTATTAAATAGAAATATAAATAGAAATATAATATTTGTTCGTGGACCTAAGTGACACATCCTTATAAGTTTAGAGTTACGAAATATACTTTCACGGTTTATGGACCTAAGTGACACACGTTTACAAGTTTAGGGACCCGTAGTGCTTTTTTTCAGTTTGTGGACCTAAGTGACACACCCTTACAAGTTCAAGGGCCGCGATGCATTTAACTCAATCAAAAAAATACTCGAAAGAACCAGAATAAGACATTACATTGCCATAACATAATATTGGGAGCTTATAATAATTACAAATTTTCTCAAATCACATCTTTATGAATAGTCAATGCATAGATACCTACACAGAAAAGTAGCAACCCTACATTTTAATCCCAAGGAACAATCGCTCAAAGATAAATTCTGCAATTTAATCTCAATGAACAAGTGCTCAAACAGAAATTCTGCATTCTTTATTCATCAGCAAGAGACCCCCAAGATGCTAGAAGTTTTATTCTAGAACGAACTGAGAATACAACCTAGATGAAATATATACATTTTAATCCCGAGGAATAATTGCCCAAAGACAAATTCTGCAATTTAATCTCAATGAACAAGTGCTCAAACAGAAATTCTGCATTCTTTACTCATCAGCAAGAGACCCCCAAGATGCTAGAGGTTTTATTCTAGCACTGAGAATACAACCTAGATGAAATATAGGAACTACAAGGATCAGAGTACAATAACTCTGCTTCTATCATGATCACAGAGTACAAAAATTATTTCCGTGACATCAAACACCTGCAGTCTTAAAAGAAAGGCACAATCATTTACAAAGTGGAACAAATTATCAAGCTCACTATTCACTGCATATACTATGTGGTTGGAGATTGCAGATATTCTAGGATAATGACATAATGTTAACTAATATGTACAGTAAACTAATATCTACAAATACAAGAGGGTGCATCCAGAAACCTTCTGCCGTCTTTGATGAGGACCTATATTTTTCTCTCCTGCAGAGACAACATAAGCATACCATTAATCAGCAGTCACCACTGAGTCATACACAGATTCAACACATTGTATCTCAACATATAGAAAACAAAAATCATAGCTCACTGAATAGGTCAAAAGAGAATGCAATGCAACTGCAAATATACTATAAAAAATATGTAAAATCCCAAAGAATCAAAGGATTAACGGAAAAACATTACTGCAAATATACTATATATTAACAGCTATATACATCACAAAAAAATCAGACAGGCAGCTCCAAGATATGCAATTATTCAGTTCAGTCAAGCATATAGGATGCATGTCAGCCCAGTTGGAAATGTCAATACCACTCTTCTTTCATGCCAAACAGTTGGTTCAATCAAGCATATATGGATTATGTGTATGATACTTCCCTATCTCAACTTACAATGGTTAAGACATAAGTAGTGACTAATAGAAAGGGGCCACCGCATAAATTACACCCAAGTTGCCATTATGATTGATTCACAATATAGACAAAAATTGCTACATAGTTGCCATTATTAATAGGCGGATCTCATCTCAGGCTTGTTATTAAGTAGCTACGGAGCACTTGCAGATCGTGGTCCCAAGAATTGATTGACAAAACACAAGTGCTGGCATAGACTAGTTAAGAAAGTACCAAGGAGAAGCTGACTGCAGCGACGGAGGTGTTGTTAGGGTTGGATGACACCTTGATGATGCAGGGTACAACAGAAATTACAAGGGACATCGCTGTAAAGTCGCTTTGTCAGCCAAGAGAAACCAATGGATGTGGAAGAAGTTAAGCAGAAGAGAGGATACTAACTCTAGGCTAATTTAAGCAGAACATACATTTCTTTGGATTGAGCCTGGTCAGCCATGTACAGTAGAGTCCATGCCAGGTTCCCTCAAATGGAGTAAGCCATGCTACAATGCTAAAACTCAACTGAATTTGTTTTGGATGTGTCAATAGACATGATGAGGGAAAAATGATCTTTTCTTCAGTGGCAGGTGTTAGATGCACCAGCCATTCAAAAGGCATTTGCACTCAAGGAAGATCCTCCAAAACCTAAAAACACCAAAAAATTATGTCACTACTGAACCATGGAAAATAACTGAAGACAGAAATGGGTACATTATTGCCAAAATTATTGTGCATGCCAAGCCATCTATGAACAGTCCTACTCTCCTTCAGATTGTACTGGTAAAGATGATCTCTTCCTTCAAAAGAAGCAAAATACTGATGCTTCTTCTTTTCACATTCACCTGTTGCAAAGAAAAGCTCATGACCTACCAAAGGACATTGGTTTTATGTGAGCAATGGCTGCTTGGTATGACATATTAGATATGTAATACCAAAATCACACAAAAGAGGTTATAAGATGAATTCAAAATATGATTCTTTGCCTCGAAGAATATCAACAAGGGGAAGCTGACACAACATCCATTGTCAAAGCAACAGAGGTCCTTAATTTGATGCAATCCTTCTAGCTATTCACAACTCAACCCTTGGAAACTTCATCCCCATTTTTCACTCCAGTCTGAACAAAGAAAATAACATGATTTATCATTACTTAAATTAGTTAATTAACTAGATAGTTTAGTTTTTTTTAGATAAAATTGACTAGATAGATCATTTCAACAGATGAGAAGATAAGAAAACTGCACATCTAATTACTCCCCTTCTAACATATAAACTCGTTGTTTCAGGAATTGAAAGTGAAATTATCCAAACATTCAGATAAACAACTTGTATGTTAACTGTGACAAAATAAATCTTTCTTGAGAAAGCAACAAGGTATTCACTAATAATCACACACGAATGCTATCTGATTCCAAGAAACCAGACATGCTCCTAATCTTGCTTCTTCTCCACTAACGGTGTAGTAGTTAAATATAAACAAACAGATAAGTAGACACCCAAGCAGCAAGCATTCAGTCTAATAAATAGAGTTGACAGGATCCACATCCTTAGTGAGTACCATTAGCTTCAGGTTCTGTTTATTTGCTCAAACTGTTACTGACTGGTAATAATTGAGGAGTTCACAACTCCATAGTAATTCTCACCTTCTGCACCATTTATCAAGGTTCTTTCAGTAACATTCATCATATTTGAGAGTAAAACAAAAATACTAAAAAAAATTATAGCAGACAGAAGCAGATTTTGAATTGCCCACATCCACCAATGCTCATGAATCATGATCACAAATAGGATCTCATCAAGTATCTTTAAGACAAGTCCACAAGGTTAAACTAACTAGTACTAACAAGGCAGTACAGTTTCACAAAAAAAGGCAGCACCTATGAATCGAAGAATCCTCAACAAAATCGCAAGTTAAGGAGCTAAATCAATTTATGGCGTTTATGATCATGCATCCGACACTAGCGTCTCATTGCGACAAGTCAAACTAGGCACCAAATCAGACAAAGAGTTCAGGAAAGCAAAACAGTCATCGTCCTCCACCAGTGCAGGCAAGTGCTGATCGTTGCCTGCTCCTATGCCCGCCCCATCAGCAGGATTGGCGTTGACAACATCAGCTGCCGCCACATGAAGAGAAGTGGCGTACTCGTCCTGTGGTGCCAGCGGGTACTCACCAATAAACAGAGCAGTATCTTCCTCCACGGCCCACCAGGTAGCGTCGTCGTCCACCAGCGTGGCCAAGTCCTGATCATTGCCGGCTCCTGCGCCCGCCCCATCAGCAAGATTGGCGTTGACAAAATAAGCTGCTGCCACAGGAAGAGAAGTGGCGTACTCGGCCTGTGGTGCCAGCGGGTACTCACCAATGAACAGAGGAGGATATTCCTCTGCGGCACACAAGGTAGTGGCATCGTCCTCCACCAACACGGGCAAATCCTGATAATTGCCTGCTCCTGCGCTCATCCCATCAGCAGGAATGGCGTTGACAACATCAGCTACTGCCACAGGAAGAGAAGTGGCATACTCGGCCTGTGGTGCCTGCGGGTACTCACCAATAAACAGGGCAGGATCTTCCTCTGCGGCGCACCAGGTAGTAGCAAGGTTTGCATCGTCCACTTCATCCTCGTCCTCATCGTCGCTGCCCCAATCTTGCTCATCCCTGCTGTACTTCTTGGCATTCTTGCCGTGGCCGCTGTGGTGGATGCAGTACACCCTCATCGGTGACCGAGCGAACTCAGGTGGGGAAGTAATGGAGTACTCGTGCATGACCCAGCCCGTGCTGCCCTTGACGCCGTGTTCATGGAAGTTGAGCGCGTACTTGTTCCACTCGATCTCCTTGGTGCTGCCACCCATGCTGACGCACATGCGCTTCTTGCTTTCCTTTTCCTTGCCTCCTTCCTGGCGCTTCCTCTTGCCCTGCCCTTCCCAGGTCCCGTGTCCCTTGCAGGTCCGCTTCTGGCGGTTGCCCCTAGCGTTCAGGGCCTGCCCCACAGCGAAGAAAAAAGCCTCCTGCTTCCGCCCGTGCTTGTCGAGGAGAGCCCACGGCGGAGCGCTGAGCGGATCGTCGACGATGATGTCGTTCGGCGGGAGGGTCTGGTCCAAGATGTGAGGGAGGAGGTGAAGCCCGACGACCTCCTCGTCAGTGGGCACGAAATGGTAGCCGGGAGGAAGACCAAGCTGCGTGGCCATGGACGGTGACTCCATTGCTCCGGCGTGCGGCGGCTCGCTAGGGATTATTGGCAAGCGTGGCGTGGCGGCAGAGAGGAGAAACGCGAAAGGATCAGAGCGGGCACTAGAGAAGATGGGATCAGGGGATTTATTTATAAAACCGCGGAAGGGAAGGCAAGAACCCAAAACGCGTGGTGGATCAAATCCGTCTCCGACTCTGCAGCGCGGAAAATTAAGACAACCCGACTATTACAGATATCAAGTAGAATTAGGAAACAATGATGGTCCTAAAGATCAATTATACTATACTACTAGTCATTAAATCTTGGTCGAATTGCAAACTCCAATTCCAAATCCCCCAAAATCTAAAACCCTATGCAAGCAAAATCCCCAAATTAAAATCGGGAAGCTCATGTCGGTCGACGTAGTCGTTCGTCATCCCCGTGGCCACCACCATCTGAGCACGACGGGGGAATGAGGCCGACACCCGCCGGGCGCTGGGTAGTCATCGCTGCACGCGGCGGCGAAGAAGATGGGCTCACCGACGAGCCGCCCCCTTCTCGTGCGCCACCGACGAGATCCTCGACGGAGCCAGGCGCGGTCTTGGCCGCACTTGCGCTCCGGCGAAGAGCTCGTTGGCGACGGCTAAGCTCCAGAATCGCGCGTCCGCCCGCCGCCTCACTGCACAGGGGGGGCACCACCCGTCTTCTCTGCATCGCGCATTCGCGCGGCCTGGCTGCTGCTGCGCAAGGAAGACGAGGGAGGACCGGAGGAGAGAATTGAACGGTTTCACAGCCGGCGGCGCGAGCTCATCACAGCTCCTAAATGGGCTGGAGCAGTAAGGCAGGCACATCCTTTAGCCCATTCAGCCCAATTGTAGACAACACTGAACTTTCAGCCTATTCGGAGAGCAAAAGGCAGCACGCAGCGGAGTCTCTTTCTATCGCAGTGGTCGGCTGGCCGGAGTCGGAAGGCACACCGGCTGCCAGTTTAGGGTTAGGTCTCGTGCAAAAATGGCGATGGCCAACCGCCGGCGGAGCCGCTCTTCTCCGGCTAACCGGGAGCGCAGCTGCCCCCCTGCGCCCACCGCATCCTCCCCCTACTTCCTGCCCGAGTTGATCCCTGAGGTTGCGAGGCGTCTCACGAGCCTCCAGGATTTCTTCGCCCTCCGCGCCACCTGCCGCGCCTACCGCGCCTTCCTCCTGCTGACGGCGTCCAACCTCGCTTCCCAGGCGCAGCTCCTCCTCCTCATTCCCCGCGATCGCACCCAGTCCCATGCCCTATTCCACCCCGCTCTTCGCCGGATCCACCGCTTCCGCCTCCCCCGCACCGGCATCGCCGACGCCTACGACGTCGTTACCAGATCCGACACACTTGGCTGCCACCTCGCCATCCACAATAGCTACTACTGCCGCCTATACCCAAAATACGACCTCAGCATCGTTCACCTCCTCACAGGCGAGTAAACCTACCTCCCTAACCCCCGGAGGGCCATCTCCCGCCTCCTCCTCTTCGGCGACCTTGTCGTTGCTTGGAGCCGCGACAATATCCACTACGGGCGCTTCAATATCCAGTACTGCCGCCTCGGTGCCCCCGGGTGGCGCATGGCGACAATTAGCTTTCCCAGTGAGCTTAAAGATTTGATCTTTGTGAAGGGCACCCTCTACGCGCTGGTCAATCCAGGTCACCGTGTTGCTGTTGTCAAGCTGCCAGACGAGGTCAACAACAACCTGAAATTGGAATTTCTTGGACACCAATTCGATACAAAGGAGCACGATCAATCGGTGTTCTTTCTTGCAGAGTGTTGCGGTGAGCTGCTACTTGTTATTTGGGGAAAAGGGATTTTGCAATGGCAAGCCAGGGAAGGGAAGTGGTTGATAATTACTAGCCTCGGTGGGTGCACGCTGTTTTGTGCGGACTTCTGCTTTTCTGGGAGCCTCGGTCCTCATCATCCTGGTATTCGAGGCGACTGCATATACATGATACACTCAAGGATCTGTACCATGCGCTCTTTGTTTGATCAGTCTGTTGCTGATATTGTTTCTGTTGATGATCCAAGACAAGCAGTATCAGATTATTATTGCCCACCGCTTTGGGTCTTCCCAAGTATGTGTTGATGTGTCCATGAGTTTGGAGCTGCAGAGTTCTTATCCAGAGGTAAATTTATTGCCACAGTTACTTGTTTTACACTCAGTCCATATCTCGATAGACGATAGACCTAATGTGCGAGTATCAAACATGTTGTGTAGCCTTGTTTATGATGGAAATCTGTTTACTTGTAAGTTCTGGATAAATGGTAGCCTTAAGCATGTTCTGCTTCTTCCTTTGCACAACTTCACTTGCGAAGCAAATAATAGTGTTAACTTCATTGCGAACGTGCTTACACAAATTGGTGATAGCCATTTGTTTTTAGGAGAAAATGTAGAAAAGAATACCTTGATAAGACATTTGTATATTGCAATCTGCATGCTTTTTGTTAATCAGTATACAGTTGGTCCAGGATGGAGAGAAATTAATAATACAGCAAGAAAAGCATCCTTTTTGTATACGATCAGTGTACCTGTACCCTGAATGATCTTTTACTGCCATGTGGTGTAGCAAGATACTTTTGGCATAGCAAAAGTAAGATAGTCCTACAAGATTTCAACTATCATACAAAACCACAACTCTACGACATATCATGCATGTTATTTGTTTCCTGAAAACTGAACCTCGCTGCAGTTTCCCTTCGATGTAGATTATTATGTAATTCATCTTCATGATCAAGATGATTATTAAATGAAAAGATTCAAATGTTCTTTACACTGTTGCATAACATCATATCTAATTTGCCTGTGCAACTACACTTTAAAGCTAGATACAAAATATTTTAGCAACTCAAATAGACTTCATGAACAGTTGATAGTTGATATCTTACATAAAATTGTCTCATTGGTTGAAACTTTTTAGATTGGTATGGCCTTGCCCTCGCATCGCGCTTTCTGTTTATTTTCGAGTGGTACAGGGGCAGGGGGTGGAGAATGCCAGTTGATGACGAGTACTATAGTAATACTATAGTAATCCAATTATATATTGTAGGTTTACTAAATGATGTTCTAACTCTAATTGCTCACAAAAAGATACTTAAGTTGTGGACCTTTATTTTAATGGGGCGTGATTGTTGCAGGTTGTCCCTGAGAGTGTGACCGCTTATTTCTCAATCTGAATATGATAGAATACTTGTAGGGTTGGCAGACCCTCCTTGACGACTTTATGGTTTATGGATCTTCTCAAATTTACATGGAATCAATGACTAATTATCTGCTTTTAATTTATTAGCTGTGTATGTTTCCCCTATGTTATATTTTCATATTGGTGAGCAACTTTGCCATAGTATATTAGTTTATGTTAATGTATTTTTTTCAGATGCTTTTAGGAATCCTCAATGTCTTTGACATAGTTGTGGGAAATATTTATCTCAGATGATAATTACTTGCATTTCTTGTCTTGGTTCTAGGTATGGAATCTTAATGCTCCTCTTGTTTTCCTTGGACCGATCCTCCAAGTTTAGTTTCGGCATAGCAGTCAAGACCAGATGACTTAAATCATTACATGGAAGTAAACTAAGTTTACCATATCTGTATCTGGCAAGCTACGAACCTGTGTTGGCCACCATGAACTTCTAGCGTGGAAGTAGAGTCTCATCGATGCTTAAGTAAAGATCCTTGTGCAGCAGGTGTATTCGTTGAGTTCTTGTAGCGCATGTGAAGAACTGCTGTAATATATAGGAGTACTTAATTGGTGTCAGTTAGCTACTTTGCCCATCAGCGGTTCTGCGCTGCTAGCTTATATATACAAGTCCTTCCTGTGTGTGAACTGTGATGTACTACCCTCGTCTCAAAATAATCTGGACAAGTTATTTGTTCATGTGCATAGCCAGAATCTCTTGTATTTCCCTTATATTTTGGGATAGAGGTAGTAGTTGTAATTGGAATTGCAATTTTCTTTGCTACTCTCAGACAGAGCATGTTTTGCACAGCAGCTTCTAGTTAACTTGCTTGCACGTATGTATGATCGTGACTTGGGTGCCTGGAGGATTGCTGGTGAGAGAGATGTTTTGAGGACAACACTAGGCTTATGCCTGAATGATCTCGTACTGCCATGTACTCATGTGGCGTATCAATGATCCAAAGCAGGACACTAATAATACAGCTCGGAAACGGTAACTATCAGGCATACCATGCAAAATTGATGTTTGAAAGATAAATTTGTATAGACTAAATTGGTATTGCCTCGTGGTGATCGCTGTTGAAACATGAAGAAAAAGAAAGAATGGGAAAACATTTAAGGGATGGTAATTTTTAGGCCATCCCTCATTCTCTCTCATGGACACATGGCTGGCCGTCTAAGCTAGAGCCACACGCTTGCCTTCCACGTTTTTTAACCTAACAGCCTCTCATTTTAGTGGAGTTAATATCTCATATGTGATTAATCTTTCATTGCACCTAGCATATATTGTGGTTTGTAGAATTTATTTAATTTAATTAAAATAATCTTGGACCAAGTGTAATTAAAATCCAGCAATCATAGGTAGCTCATTATTTTTGGTACGAACGGTCCAGCTGTCTAGTGATAGCACAACAACTTGTCGTTGCAACATATGGACATGTCTGATATCCCATTTTCACTTTTACATTTTAATATGGAAACAAAATCAAAATCGTCGGAAAGGGCGGAAACATGAACGAAAATGGGATTCATCGGAAATTAAATGGATCAATTTGACAGAAATGTGTTGACAGTGATAGGGATACGGACCGACAAAACGTGAACATTGACACATAGAACCAAGAAACATGACTTCATATACTGACCTACCGATCTGACATAGCAACAATGTCAGCATATAAATAACTAGTAGGATGCCCCGTGCGTTGCTGCGGGTATGAAGTAAAAATGTAAAGAGTTTATAATGGTCGAAACTTGAAAAGTCCTTGTTTGGTTTTGGTAATTGAGTGACAACCTAGGTGGACTAATTGTGGCTATGTGAGATATGCAGAGAATTAGTCCACAGGTGATGAAGGAGCTTAATACATGATACATGACATAGAGTCATGTGGCTAGAGGTGAAGATCGAGACAAGACTTGGCTTGATGGACCGGTCGTGAGGGTGAAGGGCAAGTTGGAGGCTTTGAAGCCATTGGTACCGAGTGTCGGGAGGCTTGAGCAAAGACTTGGCGCCGAAGGACCGAAGCGATGGTGAAGAGCAAGTGAGGTCAAGATCGATGGACCAAAGGCCATGTGATGATATGAAGTGGATCATATCATTCATGTGGTGCGGTCGGTGCATGTGTTGCATCGGCATTGGAGGAGATGGAATGAAAAGCGCAAGGCAAAGGTATAACCTAGGGCGTTTCCATTTCACCGGTCATAGGTGTGTAGAGAAGTTGATGACCGGGTTTAGGATAGATGGCCGTACTATCAAGAGGGGCAAACTTGTTTGCATATCGGTCATCTAGTGTCACTTGAGCGATCTAACTTTGCATCGTGGTGCTAGGATCGAGTGGCGATGTGAGAAGGAATGAAAACCCTTTGAAAAATATTTGTGAAAATGCTAACACGCTTGCACGTGGTAATGTACACTTGGGGGTGTTGGCACATTTGCAAAGGAGATGGAGATTGCCGGGTTGAGAGGGGTTTGGGATCCTCTTTCCCTCCCGCCGATCTTGCGAGGCGGGATTCGGCGCTTTCGTGAAAGTGAAGTGCTCATTTTCCATTGCACCGGAGGCCGGAAGTGGTGGTGAAGTCACTCGACCGGACGCTGATCCAGTGGACCGACGCCGTCCGGTCAAGTGTGCGCGTCCGGGGCGTTTTCGATGGTGACCGGACGCCGGCGACCGAACGCTCCGGTGCCGCGTCCGGTCGACGTGCAAAGGCGAGGTGCAGGCGAGCTGAGGTGGACCAGACGCCGGGGGGAGTCCGGCCGGTTCTGATCGGACGCGTCCCGGCCGAAAAAAAAATCAGTTTTGGTGCTCTCGAGTTGTGACCAGACGCTGGGCGTCGCGCCCGTCCGATCGGTGGGCAGGACGCGTCCGGCCATAGTGGCGTGGCGTGAGCGCGAGTTAGCCGTTGCGCGCCAACGGCTACATTCGAATGGCGAGGACACGTGGCGGTTTGGGAGTGACCGGACGCTGCGACCGGATGCGTCCGGTCATCACTTGGTGCGCGTCCAGTCAGTGCCCGACCAGGTTTCGTGGGCAACGGCTCTTTAGCCCTTGGGGCTATAAGTAGTTGCCTTGGCCGGCTTTGGCTGGTAGCTGAGCACATTGGGGACTTTGTGTCCTTGCTTGGTGGTGCTTGAGAGCCCTCTAACTCACTAGAGCTTGTAGTGATTACTTCCAAGAGTGAGTTAGTGATTCTAATGCGTTGCATTGAGAGATTGTAAGGTGTGGCACTAGGTGAGAGAGTTGCAAGCCGGTGATGCTTATTACTCTTGGAGGTTGCCACCTCCTACACGGCTTGGAGGCTTGTGGGTATTGTTGTAGCACGCTCGAAGATTGAGTGGTGCTCCGATTGCTAGTCACGTGGAGTGACATTGTGAGGGGGATTGTGTTCACCCCGCGGGAGATCGTGAAGAGCAACTCTAGTAAAATGGAGACACGAAGAGCGACAAGTGGTTCGACGCGGTTAAGTGCTAGAGCTCGTGGTGAGCACTCCGGTGGGAGAGTGTGACTTGAGGGTCACCGCTAGCAAGAGGACCGGTGACAACCTTGGAGCTTGTCTCAACGAGGACTAGCTTAGTGGCAACCAAGTGAAACTCGATAAAAATCGACGTGTCAACTTGTCTACTCTTCTCGTCGGTTTGCAAAGTCTCCGATCACTAGCTTGTCATTACTTGATTTATTATTTGTGCTAGTGAGTAGTGTTGCTTTTGTGTAGCTAGTTTGCTTGTGTGGCTTGCTAGTTACCTTTTTAGCTTGTGTAGCCTAGAAGTAGTGATTGCGTGACTAGTTGGTTTGTGTAGCCTTGCTAGTCACATTGCTTAGTTTGTGTAGCTAAGCAATTGAGCTCACTAGTTAGGCTTGTGTAGCCGTGCTAGTGAGAACTAGTAGTGGCTTAGGCTTTGTGCGCTTTGCTCACTAGTATGTATAGGTGCTCCCCGGCTTGATTGAGTATTAGTTGCTTCGGTTTGTGTGTCCTTGCAACCTAGTATTGGATACGTGAGCACTACCTAGTATTGCACCTTAGTGGCTTAATTAGAATCTTTGTAAGGTACTTAGATAGAGGGGTGTAGTCCTAGTTAGACCGATAGTTTCAATTCTGCAATTAATTTGGTCATCCGCTGCGATTAGATTTTAGAAAGGACTATTCACCCCTCCTCTAGTCCGCCATCTCGACCCTTCAAAACTATAAATTAATATATACATATATATGGAAGTAGTAGGTTAATTGCGGATGTTATATCTATTGATATGGTATAGATTATTTAAACTAGGCATCATCCAAATCTCATCTATACACATATTTTGGAGGACCATATGTAATCCATGTGATATACAGTTTTGCTAGACGTTTGTTTACAAATGGGTTTTTTCTTAGAAATGGTTTAAATTTTTTAAAAAAGTTATCGAAATATATTCATATGAGGTCTTGTTTTGAAGAGTTTATTGCGAGAAACACCATGGTGGAATTGGATTTTAATTACGATACTTGGTTTAGGTGCTACGACTTTTTTCTATTTTAAAAGAAATAGCTAGTGGAAAATAAATAAGTCTTAGTGGAGGTAACTTCTCTGATGATGTCAGCTGACATCATTCTTGAGCTCCTAACCAATCAGGATCAAGAGAATAGGTTAGAGAGGATTTAAATATATAGAAGTTATAGATTCTAGATCGTCGTATCATAAAGTTCATATGATGACAAGAATATAAGAGTGCAAGACTATAAGATGACTATGCTACTATATGATGTGGCATAAATGGCTGTGCTCCATTATTTCAATTCCTAAAATGAGATATCTATATCTTATGCAGACAAAAGCAGGATACCGAATACATAAAGGAAAAAAAAGCGAAAACGATAAAACAAAAAGTAGTCATATTGTTTTCTTCCTATTTCTAGATTTACCAAACAAAAAAAATGGCCGGAATGATCGTCATTACAAATTCAAGCGGATTAAACACAAAAATTGGGACGGAACGGAATGAGATTTATCACGACTATTTTCATTCCTAAACAGGGTGATAGTTCAGATTATTGGTGACCAAGACCTGATATATCTTTCAATTGTTAAACCATTTGAGGACCTGATATATCTCTCAATTGTCAATCCATTTGTGTAGCAGGATCCAAATTGTTTCCAAACTAGAAATCACTTTTAGAAATCAAAGCTTGATACAAAAGGTGTTGTCTTGGATCATATGCCGTGCCCTTGCCAACATCGTCGTAGTAGACTCTACTTGCACTGCTGCCTAGCCCATCCTCCACGCAACCGACGATAGCGCGCGGTGACTCTGCCAACATCACATTGCCGCTCACATCTCGAGTGGGCCTTGTTCGCACCTCTAAAGACGACACTACATCTCCTCCCCAAATGTCATACCTCGCCCATTGTAGCACAGCCTCCTCCTCTCTGGGCCCGCTTCATCTATGGATCCTTCCCACCTTTGTCGCACATCCAAAGACTATGGAAGCTTAGCAAGATGGTAAGCTCAAGTCTTCTCTATTTCCTCTTCTTCAAGACCTTTTTTTTGAATGGCTTGTTGGACATGCATGCTTGGACTCCTTTTTATTTTTCTTTTCTCTTCTTTTTTATGAGTTGGACTCCTTTTGGTAATTGGTTGCGTGCAAGTAAACAATCCTGTAACAGCTAGCTAGCATTCCTGGTTCTCAATCTGCTTCCCTTTGGAGTTGCATGCAATGGACAGGACGACCACCCCTTCTCCGGGAGGCATGCCGCATGCACTCCCTCTGCCTGCCAGAGTTTTTCACTCCTAGTCAACGAATCAAAGCTGCTAGCCCTCCGGCAGTGGCATGCATGTAGCCATGCATGTAGGAACGGTCGGCCGGCCGTGTGCATGCAATCCCCAACTTGGTTGCTAAGGAAACAGAACCACATTGGAGACTTTTGACGACTCTCTTAGCTCGATCTCATGTACTAACACTAGCGGGGTGTAAGTTAGTTTTATGGCAACTGATGAATATACATTCCACGAGAGTATCTTCATCTTTCAAAACTCCTAGAAATAAAATTTACATGTTAATTAAACCAATAATTTTGCAAAAAAAAAAAACTAGCATGTGTATATTTGTGAGTTGAGGAGATGATTTACCAATTGCTTGCTCTTATCTTTAGATAGTTCAGATAGAAAATTGTCAGAGAGCTAGTTTTTCCTCTTTTTCTCTAGAAATACAGGAAGTTGTTTTAAAGAGCTCTTGCAGTCTAGCAATTTGTCATTTTTTTTCAACTTCTATTGCTCTCTGGATATTGTGTTTCTTTTTTTGTCTTCAAAAAAATATGATGGCAACAAACTCTCTGCTGCTTTTTTTGTGTGTGTGTTTTTTTTTTTTGGGGGTTGGTTGTGGGGTGGTGGGGCAGAGAACTCTCGATCTGTAGTGTGCCTGAACAAATAATCAAAGAAAGTATGGGAAAGCAGATAATATAATTGGAACCAAAACCTGCATGCGGCATGCCGCCCATCCCATTTGCTGTGTAGCCCATCGGATGATAGTTGATGATAGGGTCTGGTAGCCTGCTAGAACGTCAACGAAGTATGACTTCCCTTCTTTTGCATTGGGAACCTACATTCCAACCTGAACCTGACCAATTGACTGCGCCTTCCGGATCCCTCGTTCAGTTTCTTGCATAGTACTCCTCCCTCCGTCCCTTTTTTTATTTGTCGCCGCGCTTCCCGAGACACAAATGCCGGCAATTTTAATAAATAATAAATATCATCGATTAGTATCATAATTAATATCATCGGAAAGATCTTTGGATCTAGTTTTTTAACAAAATTATTTAGAGATATAAATATTGTACATACGGAGTATTTTCGATAAATCAAGTCAAACTTGTGGCACGCATCCCACGGCGACAAATAAAAATGGACGGAGGGAGTAGGTAGTATACTCCAGCTAGTCCAGGGCGAATTGGGCCTTGTTCAGTTCGTGAGAAAGTTTCTTTCACGCACTGTAGCATTTTCGTTTGTATTTGGCAAATATTGTCCAATCGTGACCCAACTAGGCTCAAAAGATTCGTCACGTGATTTACAACTAAACCATATAATTAGTTATTTTTTTACTAACATTTACTGCTCCATATATGCGGGTAGAAATTGATGTGATGGGAAAGTTGCTGAAAGTTGCATGAAAGTTGCAACTTTCAGCTCAACTAAACAAGGCCTTGGTCGTGCCTCTCCTACTGACCTCTACACTCCTAGCTAAGCTAAGCTAGCTAGCCCCTGCCACGTATGAACATGAACATAGGGCATGATTGGTAGCCTTCTCATGCAAGTCTGTTTCGTATCACAGAACCAGGCTGCCGCTGCCCAGGTTCATGACATGCAAGGACCGGCATTTCGTTTGGCAGGATCTGTAGCACCAGGATGTGAGGAGAAACCCGAGCAATTGTTTGGTTGCTGTTCGGCTCCACACTGAAACGAACCGAGACCGTGAGAAGCAGCAGCAAGCGAGCTTCGCGTTCCGCGCCAGCTAAGCTGCGAAGAAATGGATTGGAATTTCGTTTCTGTTCAGCCAGGCCACGCCGGACTCCCTCTTGCATGTCTACAACCAGGCCTAAGCCTAAACCCAGCCAACCAAACATCGTGAACTTGCACCATGAGGCTGGTCTCAGTGGGGGTTTCATGGCACAGTTTCATATGCACCCAGATTTTGGAAACAGTGCAGAAGAGTTTCATCCTCATGAAACTCTCTCTACTCCCATGAAACTTTTATAGTCTCTCTCTTAATAAATACTATGCCATGTCAGCGTATTTAATGCCCATGAAACTCCATGAAACATCCATTGAGATTAGCCTGAGAGCCAGGTCGGGCTGGTTTCTCCCAACCAATCACGCCCAAAGCAAGATGAAGATGAACATGAACATGCTGTACATACGTATGGGCTTAGCTAGCCGTTGTGCATGCAATCCCCAGCAGATGAACAGATGGCTTTTCCTTGTACGGAACGACACAAAACAACAGATCTCCTCCACTACTATGCTTGGCTGCTACGGAAACAATGTTAAAGCATGCAGTATAAACGTGAAGGACGTTAATTATGGCAAATTCATTTTTCTTCCAATTCATCCATGCATGGCCGGCGGCGCGCGGTACGGTGGTGTATTGAGTATTGTATTGTAAATAAAAAAATAAAAACGTGTAATATGCATAAATGGATGATGGGCTGTCGTCCAGGTCTCGCCCAGGTTTTTTTCCAGCCCGAGTCGGCCAAGGACGAACGGTCGACCACCACCGCCATGGATCTTTCTCCCCATATATATAGCATCACACACGACCCGGCCAGGTTAGCGACGACGAGCTGTTGCTGTGATCCACATCGTTCGGTCCTTCCCTTCCAGCTCGTTGTAGTCAACACAAGAGAACAACAGTTGGCAAGCGGCGTCAATGCCGTCGCTGTTGTCGCCGCCAGTGGAGGAGCGAAGAAGCCACACCGACGAGGACAATGGCGGCGAAGACGGCCTGCCCGAGGACCAGGTGTTCGAGCTCCTCACGCGCGTGCCGCTCGACGACCTGGCCGCGTGCCGGATGGTGTCCACGCGGTGGCGCAGGCTCACCTACGAGCCGTCGTTCGCGGGGCTGCACTGCCGCCGCGCCGCCGCCGTGTCGGGCTACCTCGTCCAGAGCATGACCCGGAACCGCTACCACGCCGACTTCGTCTCCATGCACGGCGGCTCCGGCCCATCTCCGGGTCCTCCGGGGGCGGCGCCGAACAAGGCCGCGATCTCGCTCGACTTCCTGCCGTCGGCGCACGTCCGCGTGGAGGCCGTGTCCGCGCACCGCGGCCTCGCGTGCTGCGTCGACGCCGACACGGCGGCGCGCCCGCCCTGCTACTACGTGTGCAAGCCGGCCACGCGCCAGTGGCGGGCGCTGCCGAGCCCGCGGGTGCGGTTCCGCACGGCGGCCGTCGCCATGGTGGCCCTGCCGCCGCCGCCGCCGCCCTCCGGCAGCACCACCACGGCGGCGGTGGAGTTCAAGGTCGTCCGGTTCTCGGTGCCGGCGCGGCGGGACCGGCTGCACTGCGAGGTGTTCGACTCGCGGCGGTTCGCGTGGCGCCGCGCCGCCGACGTGCCGCTCTGCCCGGACTCGCTCTTCCGGCCCGCGTCGCCCGCCGTGCGCGCACGGCGCCATGCACTGGCTCCGCTGGCCCGACCGCCTCACGGGCGCGCAGGACGTGTTCGCGTTCGACGTCAGGGCCGAGGCGTGGCGGCTCATCGCGCTGCCGCGGGAGGTGGACGAGATGGACGACCCTTGGGCGCGCAAGCAGATCGCCGCCGTGGAGGGGAGGCTGTGCCTGCTGGTGCTCACCGACGCCGGCGTGGACGAGGAAGTGCTGGAGGTGTGGGAGATGGCCAACTATGGAGAAGGGAGGTGGAGGAAGAAGATGACGGTGAGCTTGAAGAGCCTCCACGCGCGGGAAGGGGCGGCGGTGATCCTTGGTGACCTCCACTCCTCCGATATCGCCTTCTTGCACAGCTTCTGCAGAGTCATGTGGTAATCCATTCATCCAATCATCCTCTTGCATTCGTAGTAATTCCTACATTAGTTACTGAATTTGCATTCATAATCCAATAATAATGTGTTTGGCTCTGATCGCAGGTATGATTTACAGAGGGGGAAAATGGCTGAAGTCCAAGTGAAGCACATATGCATAGAAGAAATCTTCAAGTACGAATCGGACTTGATTCCTTGCGACATAGGTAGAGCGTGCCCGTCTCCAGCTCCAAACTGCATGTTCTGATGATGATGATGATGAAGATGGTGCTGGTGTTGATGACGACGACGATGATGGATTGATGATGATGTCGACAAATTCAATTAGCTTCCTGATATTCACTGCTTGATATGCTTCTGTAGCATTTCTGTTTGTGAAAAAGAATTTTATTTCCAACCTTTTCGATTCTTTAAACCAAGTGAAAAAACAACTCTTTTTCCGCGAAGCACGTATTTGGATCCAAAAGCAATCTTAAAAAAACCATGAGGCTAACAAAGCTCGGTGAAGATCTACAACTATACAATATCATTGTCTACGACACATAACATGCCCACCTCAAACTTGCCCTGCCATATTGCTTTTGTAGGATGGTATCAAATAAGAATTTAATCTATTTTTGTCATAGACCACATCATTTATACTTCCTCCATTATTCCAAATTATAAGTCACTTTGATTTTTTTTATTTATTTATTTTTTTATCATGTATCTAGACACATTATTATATCTAGATACATAGCAAAATGAATGTACCAAAAAAAGACAAAACGAACGGAGAGAGTACTAAACGAAATGGACCAAAAAAATTGCACTCGCTCTCACTCTACATTGAAATCACCTTTTGTCTACTTGGTGAAGCCAAAATCCTAGAGTAATACTTGTCATATATATTACTTTGTGGTAGCAAACCAATTCAATTTGAAAGACTGTCCAAATAAATCTTGCAAAACAATTAAAAAAAGGTGTTGGATGGTTTCCTTATTGCAAAAACAATATCTGTCATCTAGATTTTAATTTTTCTCTGTAAGATTGTCTTTTGTTAAAATGGCTCCCTAAAGTGAGAAACTCATAAGAAAAATAGATTTTGAGATTGTCCAAAAGGAGACTTATTCAGAGGCAATACTAGATTTCTTTTACAAAATATTCATACATTTGAGTGTGAACATTGATTAGTAAAATACCATTTCATGGACTCTTTATGGTCATCGTGGTGCACCAATGCAACCTTTCTAACCAATTCATTCCACTTAAGTAATATGTGGCCACTAACATTCTCTAAAAAATTAAATTAAAAGGTGTATATGTGGTTGAGGACATGAGCAACTAAAATGTGTTTTTTCCTTGTAATTGAATGTAGGGAAGGTCTTCTTGTTTGAGAGTAAAGTTTCAATTCTCCCATAACCTGATTTGGGTGCCACTATACATAGAAAGATTGAGAAGACGATGTTTGACCTTCATAAGGTATGATAAAAGCTGATTCTGGAGTTATATATTCAGATCTAAACAAAATATTAGAAATATTTATGATTACACATCTATTGAGTAGAAGAATATGCAACTAATAAACAATATAATTACCGAAATTTGCAAAATTTAGCCTAAATTTTGAACCCAGATCAAGGAATACATGTTGTTGCTATAATTACTTCCACTTCTTACAATAGCTATCACCAAGATACTACTACCACAAGTATATAGAAAAGATAACAAGTGGAAAGTAAAGTGTGTTCAAAGGAAAGTAGAAAAGTACTCGAATATAAAATTAATACTCAAAGTGAAGATACAAGACCTCGAACTCTAAAGAGGAAGGCTTCAGATTCTAAAAGCGAAACTCGACACCAACTCCTAAATACGCTAACCTAAGTCCAACATATAAGAAAAGTAGAAATCGAGAGCTTTAAGGTAATATATGTCATATTGATCCATGTACTTTGACCCCTTATTCCTACACCAAAGTAAATTGGAGATACATAGGTAATGGTGCATCGAGAGGCGGTGGAATTGAGACCGAGTGGTGGTTGTAAGGGCTTTCAGCTTGATTAATCGACAATCATTCATCAGCGTTTTGCAACACCTCCTAGTGCGGTTGCCAAGCTTAGAGCAGAAGTTGGGAAATTATGAAACTTTGATTCTTGTTGAGATGCAAAAAAACCATTTTCTAAAAGTTCATATAAAAAATTACAAAAAAATCATGTGCATATGCACTGTAAAGACAAAAATCACATGAATTTTGTCCTCTAGTGCACATGAACATGAATTACATTGTTTATATGAATTCTTTCAAGATTGAATTTAAGTCACAGCTTTTGATATAACGTACTATAGATGTACTATGGATTCATCATTTAAATTTTTTAATAATCACCTATGATTTTTATAATTGCATCTAAAGTTACCGTATTTAGAAGGATCATATATTTTGAAATGACCGTGAATGACCTTTTTAAAAAAATTGAGGGGAAAGGACAATTTAATTTTTATGAGAATACACGTTCAGTGCTAAATTAGACTTGTGTTACAAGTTGATTATGTTTCAAAGAAAACAATGGCCAAGTCCAGCTCGATATTTGCCGAAAGTTTTAGGGAGACGACACGAACCTCGATTTGCGTTTCATCTTCTCCCCAAGAAAATCGAAGGTACGCGCCGCCACCGACCCCTGCAACAAGGAAACTCGGGCCTGAACTGACTTCACAAAGTCACGAGCGCACCCAAATCGACTCCCAGCGCAGACAGGACAGGAGCCCCCTCGCCGGACGCGCGCTCTCGCCGGCGGCGACTAAATCGCGAGGGCAGGATGGCTCGCTACGACCGCGCGATCACCGTGTTCTCCCCCGACGGCCACCTCTTCCAGGTGGAGTACGCCCTCGAGGCCGTCCGCAAGGGCAACGCCGCCGTCGGCGTCCGCGGCGTCGACACCGTCGTCCTCGGCGTCGAGAAGAAGTCCACCCCCAAGCTCCAGGACTCCAGGTCAGTACCCACCTCCCTCCCCCTCCATCCATCCCACCAGATCTCTTCTCTTGACCCCACGCCGCCGCTTGCATCACCCAAATCCCTCTTCCCCCCAAATCTCCGCAGGTCCGTGCGTAAGATCGCGAGCCTGGACACCCACATCGCGCTGGCGTGCGCGGGGCTCAAGGCCGACGCGCGCGTGCTCATCAACCGCGCCCGCGTCGAGTGCCAGAGCCACCGCCTCACCGTCGAGGACCCCGTCACCGTCGAGTACATCACGCGCTACATCGCCGGCCTGCAGCAGAAGTACACGCAGAGCGGAGGGGTGCGCCCCTTCGGCCTCTCCACGCTCATCGTCGGCTTCGACCCCTACACCCAGAAGCCCGCGCTGTACCAGACTGACCCCTCGGGGACCTTCTCCGCTTGGAAGGCCAACGCCACCGGCCGCAACTCCAACTCCATGCGCGAGTTTCTCGAGAAGAATTACAAGGAGACGTCCGGCAAGGAGACCATCAAGCTCGCCATCAGAGCACTCCTTGAGGTATACATATACTCATCACTTCATCAGCACTTAATTAGCTCTAGTGGATCCAAGAAGGCAGTCTGGTACAACATAGTAATTGAAGAATATCAATTCTCAGTTGAGAGTAATTAGCATAGGATGAGAAAGATCAATTACTTCTAAAGGGCTAATTTGTCGCTTAACTGAACCAAATGATGTGCTGGTGCTGGACTTAGAGCTAAGCTTATATTGCCCAACCCGATGTGACTGTGTGTGCGCTCTGCAGCCAAGTGTTTTATATGTCATGGGTTTATGAATAGTGGTATATCCAACTATAGATCACGGTAACCAACAGTTGGATCGAGTTCCATGTAATCTTTATAATCAGATGGGTTAAAACAGCATAGGTGAAACCAAATAAAGTTGGATAAAATTAGTTTTGCTGAACTTGCTTCATCTCAGGACCTGTTTGGATTGGAGTTATTTCACTGAGAAATTTCAGATCTAGTTAATCTGAACTAATTACTAAATTTTCCAATGAAATACCCTTATCCAAACATCCCTTTACTTATTTCCTTATACTATTGTTCAAAAGACTAAGAATGTACATGCTCTAGTCATAGCTTTGGCATATTGTATTTGTTCTACACCTTTCGTCTGGTTAGTGAAATCTGACTCAAGTGTTGCTTTTAATATGGTTTTCACCCATACCTTATAATTCATAAGAAAGTTGTTAAAAGAATTTTTATGTAAGCTCATTATTGTTCTTGGTTTCCTGTTTTCTATGTTGGAAATTGTTCAATTGACCCAAAGCTTTCACCTTTAGCCCTTTAGGTCATGAAGAATTTGCCCCTCTAGTTGTCCCTTACTTCTAGTTTGCTCCCTTTTTCTTTGAAATGCACTATTTTCTGCTCAATTATTTAGATTAAACCTTCAACTGTGTTTGGCGGCACTGATTGACCATCCTTAATCTCTAGGTTGTTGAGAGTGGCGGCAAGAACATAGAGATTGCAGTGATGACACACAAGGACGGCCTTCGCGAGCTCGAAGAGGCTGAGATCGACGAGTATGTCGCCGAGATTGAAGCAGAGAAGGCCGCTGCCGAGGCTGCAAAGAAGGGCGCGCCAAAGGAGAACTGATTCAGCACAAGTTTAGATCGTGCCTCTTGTTCCACTGCATGTCTTATGATTCACTTCTTTTAGACGGAGGATGCCTGGCTGTTTGGATACAGGGATATATTTAAGAAAAACAGATGAAGCCAAATGAAAGAAACTCATGTTATGTGATGCATAGTAGTGCATCTACCATGGTGGTTTGTGGCTTGTGTGACTGTTGTCGCAATGGTCTGTTGGTCTTTCAGTATTATTTTCTTGAAACCTGACAATGCTAATCAGTTAAGAGACTTGTGTAGTTGTGTTCAGCATCTGTTGTTATTTATTATATGTATATGGTTGATGATTTGCAGTCGAGGAGTCCTCGTCCCTCCTGAAACTGAGCCATGGAAGTTGTCCGGCCCAACTCAACCGCCCATCGTCGCGGATAGTGTGCAGCCCAGTAGCAACATCTGGGAGGTAGCAGGCCGATCGCGTGCGGTGCTGTGGTCGGGCCGGGCCACCTTTCGCCCGGAGTTTTACAATTGGCCCATTGAGGTTTGGTATGGATTGAGCTTTTTTTTTTTTTTGTCCTTCCCGAAAAAAGGGAAACAGAAAGCATGGTCCAGCGGATGACTAGGACCCCGCCATGCCGCCACGTCGGTCTGGCCTGGCCGGTATTGTTGGTGCCACCCATTGACCCACTCACCAAGTAACGAGTTTAGTCCTGAAAGCGAGAGGCCGAGATAGAACGGGGACCATGGGAAAGGTTGATTAGTACTCCATGCACCTAAAAACGCCATAGCATCTTATTCTTATAATTTTTTTGACAAGCTTATTCTTATAATTTAAAATGAATGGATAAAAATAGAAATAGCATAGCTTTACCACTTAACTAAGGATCATCCCCAATGTTCAAAATAAATCAACATTTAGAGTTGTCTCAAGTCGATTTTTTTGATCGAATTTATAAAAAAATGAGTACCCACTTTTGATAATAATTTAGAGATAGAACGAGATATGTTTTATTGTATATTCCATGACATAGGTGTTGGTGTTCTTCTCTATGAAATTAGTAAACCTGATTAAGGGTCCGTTCGATTCCTAGTTAACCGTGGCATGGAACAATTTGTAGTTAGATTGCATGTTTAATAATTTATTTATATATAAACATTGATCAGTTGGAACAATTTCTTGATGGAATCCTGCCTATTGAAACAAAACCTAAGGATACAAGTGGATTTGTCTGTAATACCAAAGACAGGCTCTATTCCATCAAGCCGGACAGAACCCAAAACCCACAAGGTACGTATGGAGTACGAAACAAATGGCTACATTTGGGCAATCAGGTAGGTATATTCAGGTTCTACTGGACCGCTGCTATTACGGGAACGGGGTGTGGTGCTAGTGCGATGTGCATGATGCAACAATCATATGGGGCGGTCCAATTCAGGCAAAATTCATCATCATCATAATATAAAGGGTAAAAGGGATAAGAACCGTCGGGCTCCAGCGGGCCAGACATGGCCGAACCGGGCCCACGATGACCAGCCAAGCCAGCAGCCAATAGTATGGTGTCACCGCCTGGGGCCCAACTCAAGCAAGGAGACAAGGAACAGAAAGGGAAAGTGCAGCAGGTTTCGTACCACGACCATATCAGGCCATGCCAGGCCAGCCGCTCTACCTACTAATCCCAATCCAGTTCTTCGCGAGCTTGTGTTGTGATTGGGCAGGCGAATGGTATGGTAGTGACAACAAACACTGTCAGTGTCAGCCTAACCTCACCTCGCTCGCCAACAAAAAGAAATCTGGACTCGTGTTCTGTCAGAAATCCAAGCTGGGCTCTCTCTGTGTCTTGCCCATTTAGACACGTCAGGTATCAGATTCAGATCTATCATCTGTGTGCAGATCAGTACTACTGCTGCTGATGATACTGTGGTTTGATGACGCTCATCAGCAAGTTGTTGCTAACCTGACAGAAGGCACCAGAAAATAAAACAAAACGTCTCTTACCACACACAGTGACAGGATGCAGATGGATAGTCTGTGATGAGGATGGAGACGGCGGCGGCCGCGGGCGAAAGCCAGGACTTTACGGCGGTGGTGACGAGCTAGGTGGAGATAAGCCTGCGAGTCACTTTCCTCCCCTAGCTAATTAATCCCTCGATCTGCCAGGCCCTGCCGCCGGTTTACTCGCTCGGTCAGGTCACTCCAGCCAGCCAGCCAGCCAACCGGAGAGGATAAGGATTAGCGGCGAGCTCGCTGATCACCTTCACCTACTTGGGAGTTCCAAATCGGATGATGCTGCCGTGGCTAAGCCTGATGGGGATCTATCTATCTGTTCGTCTAGGTCCAGGCAAGTGGTGGTTGCAATCCTCGTAAAGTGCCCGTCTGCGTCGCCAATGGATTGGGAAACCATTACTAGACTAGACCCGGCCTACTATAGATAGACGGATAGATAATCCCGTTACTAGAGGAGAGATCCGGTGAACTTGGCAACAGAGGGAGACGACGAGTGAGCCTCGGTGGGCTCCGCTCCGGCGGAAACGAAAGGGAAGTGCTGCTACTTGTTGCCAAACTTGTTTGACGAACAAGAGCTTAGCACGGCGTAATATAACATCAGAATATTTCTACTTCTATACTATATATACCCAATCTTTTCTTCTCTTTTTTTGCCGCATCAAAATGTGCCAGACTATGGACGACAGCACCGGGGGAATGTCCTTGTCGGCTCGGAAAACTGACGACTGGACGCACAGTAACCCGGACAGCTGCATGTATAGGTCCAGCTCACTCTGCCTGCGAGGCTGCTATCCGCCCGTTACCTACTATCGGCTGCACTACACTGCTGCACGGCCACCATCTAACTTTTCCATTTTTCATGCAATCAAGGCGGTCACTGTTATTACCATTAATCGTCACAGATTTGGGGCGTGCAAACACAATACAAACAGGCAAGCAATAATAAGCGCAGTCGAAATCAAATTCAGGAGGGGTCTCGGCAGCACCACCTAACTAACCACTTCATTCGAAATCAGCTGGCAGTTGGGTACTAGCACAACTAGTAATAGTGCAGTGCAGTGCCCTTGCATTGAATTGCTTCAGCAGCTATAGCATCCCATCGCAAGATGAACCCTAACTAAGCTCATAACCATCTGATGGTGTTATGTTGGCTGATAAATCTCTGATTTGACCAAGCATCCACTTCTGTGCTTTGTTTAGATCGGACGAACGGTGTTAGTTGGCCAGCTTTATTGGGCTCACCGCGACGAGAAGAAGAGAGTGACAAGCTGAATGCAGCAACCACAAGAATCCAGGGAGAAGAGACGCCACACGCCAGCAGCAGCTAAGCTTTACCACCGTACGTCGTGAGATGCATGATGGCAGGACGACGCCGTAGTGTCCAGGGTTTCTTCGTCCTCTCCGGCCTTGGCACTGTACTGCACCTACCACCACCAATGTCGTCGCTACTGGGATCGGATCGAGCAGCGCAGTGCAGGCTCCATCATCCATGTCTAATTTCACCACGTGCCGCATTAGCGACCGAGGGGTGACGGGTCGGGCTGGGCTAGCTGACGAAAAGGTGGAGATGGGTCGGGCCAAACATGTGCCCAAGCCCGCCTCGACAAGCAGTTACTCGGCCATCTCGACGCTGGGAAGAATCTGGGATGCTCACTGTAAGAGTGTCGTAGGCAGAACGATTGTTATGAACTGTTGCTAAAAAAGGATTATGATAACAAATTTCATTTAAAATATGGCATTGTTCTTTCATAAATTCAATGTCAAAGAAATTTAGTTTAAAACAAAGTCAAATAGTAATTTGGGCCGGAGGGCGGAGGCCAACCAACGGGAGCATAAGGGCAGCTGAAAGTAACATGACCAGAGGACGAAAGAAACTGAATCTGAAGGAAACACGAAGGAGAACGTGGAAGCTTCTGCCGCCTACCAAACTGTCCGGACGTCCGGACAAGAAGAGGGAAAAAAAAACTCATGGTGATGAGACTGATCTCTTTCCGTCCATTCATCCTGGATCATCATCACCGATCTCTCTCCGGCCATTCCCAATCGTCTCATCTCCTGGACACTGTACCATGATGGATGGTCTTTGGGGTCTCTCTGACGACGAATCCATCCATCCGTGGAATCGAGAACAGTCAGCAAGATTATTAATAAGCAAATAAGAGGGAGAAAAAAGATGGCAACTAGCCAAGAAACAAATACCACACAATCCTACTAGCGTAGAATACTAGTATTAATATTAAATTAGACAGGTGCTTTTTATGATTATACTGGGCTACACGGACAAGATCACTCAGCCAATCAATTTTTAAAACCTCATGTTGCATTGCAGGACGAACCAGAGAGCCCCTCTTCAGCTTTCACTGTCAGTGGTTCAGTGCCATGCGCCCCTGCAGGCCATCCGTTGCACTCGCTAGCAACCAAGCAGCAAGCAGTCAAGCACCCCTTGGCCTTTGAGTAATCCCAAGTTGCTAGCATGATTCCAGCATCAGAGCAGCAGCAGCATACCACACTAGGCAATGCCTATTATTGTTGAAAAAAAAAGAAGGGATCAGTGGCGCTAGTGAAAGAAGGGGAAAGAAAGAAAGAAACTGCGGCAGGAGTTCGTCAGCAGCCGAAATCGGCAACCACCGCTCTCTGCATAAACTAGGGTTAGCTACGGGGTTTAGCCAATAACTTAGAGGTGAAAGTTGCTCACCAATTTGGCAAGAACCGGACAGGTTCAGTGTAGCGGAATCCGGGTGAGCGAACGGAAGCGGAAACCACCGCCCACAATTCCGGGGCTCGCAGCTACCGATCGAGAGTAGCACACAGGACAAAATGAAGTTGTTTAAAGCATACTAGGGACTATATTATAGATCATAAAGTTGACGATCGACATGGAGCACTCCACGGAATCTCTGTCGTGCACTCATGCGTCTGATTTCTGTCACTTTTCTTTTTCTGGAGTGGCAACTTCAATTTATTTATATACTTGTTACGATCCCAAATATGAATCTATTTATATTTATACTGAGTTAGTTAAATCTTTCATCTGGTTAAAAGTGTAAAAAAGATGTATTATCTTAAATGAAAGGAGTTCTATATTTAAATGAAAGGAGTTCTATATTTTTTTTATAAAAATATTCTGATAATGGATCCAGCGATGGCAAATTGGCAATTATCTATGTAGAATTTAGATATTGATTCTCAAAGCTAAGCTATGAATTAGAACAGATATGGAATGATTTATGTTTTAGATATTTATGCTTGAAGCTAGACAAGTTTAATCTGTGTATAATGAACCAAAAGTGACCTATGAGGAGCATATCTATATGCGAGCTTACAATTCTAAATCCACAAGAGCCAGAGTTCTGTCCTGATGTATAAGTTGTCCATATCTCAGCAATCCACGATCGTATACAATTATAACCCAATAGCATATGCGATCATATTATACATTATTAAGGCACATCATTCATTAATATATATTTAGTTATACACACCAACATGCTAGTAAATTAAGGGATTTGTTTCGGTACTCTCCTCCTCAAAAGATTTGCACGAATTTTAAAGCAGATAATTAAGATAATTGTTTTCCTTAATCATTTTCTATATGGGCCATCCTTGGACCCAACCCGTCCGTCCAGTAAAGTCACCGTCGTCACGGAGAAGAGACGACATCTTTAATTCAATTCAATATATTCTTGCCATTCATTTGGCGAGGAAGGACATGGCACTGCCATGTCGACATTTCGGAGCAGCAGAACTCAGTCGACCGAGGGACGCCGGCACTACGCCAAGGACCTGCTCGTGCCCTGCTACGCTGGGAGCCGCCACCCGCCAGTTTCGGCGACGCCGTTCGATCCGTGCCTGAAGCGGCGCGCGGAGGCGGAGGCCATGGCGGACGCATGCTAAAGCTGGCTGCGCTCTGCGACGCGCCGCGTTCTACCATGCGTGCGTGCGCCTTGTGGGCAACGACCTGGACGCCGGGAGCGCTTCACGGGCCGCCACGACGGAGCACTCTAGCTGAACCTGCTCCAGTTCCTCTGCATGTAGCTTTAGCCACGTCTGATTCGGCGCCGCCATGCCGCCAAACCTGGAGGCCACCGGCACTGGCGGGTCCTTGCCATGGTGCCGAGGTGCTGGTGTCGCTCAGTCAGCTAGGTTCTGCTGCTTCGAAATGTCGAAACCGTGGCAGTATCCTTCTCCTTCCTCGTTGAACAAATGGCATGAATGACAAGAATGGAAGACGCCGTCTCCTTCGTGATCTCATGACTTCTCAACAGATGGACGAGCTGGGCCCAAGGGTGGTCCAGATAGAAAATAATTAGCAAAAAAATTAATTATCTTAATTGGCTGCTCTAAAGTTCATATAAATTTTCTAAAGAAGGAGTATCGGAGCAGATCCCGTAAATTAAATTCAAAAATCTAAATCATTTACAGTTCTCGCATCAACACGTGATGTATGCTTTTAGTTATTATAGTATTAGACTAATTTCTGTAATGAAACGACCAAGATCAAGATGTGTGGCATAAAAATCGCAGGTGATAAAGAGATCACTGATACGAGAGCTGTGAAATAATGCATTGGATTGATCAAAAGTAGTAGAAGATGACGATGAGTAAGAAGAACTAAAGAAGACACCAAAAGTAGAAAATTATGATGACGACGAAGAAGAGGGAGACCTTGCAGCAGGATGGATTGGTTCGCTGGATCCGTTTTCGCCTGCTCCAGCTCCAAAGGTCACGGAGACGACGAGAACGAGAAGCACGCATGTCGTTCTAGTCCTCAGGACAGCAAGGTGCAGCGTCATGTCGGCAGTCCATCTGAAGCGACGACAGGTGTCGACCCATCCGATCCACCGCCAACCGCCTGCCCGGTCCCGATCCCGATCGCGCCGTCATGGCCCCCCCGCCCAGCCGCCACGAGCTCCCCCAATCATCTTCCGCCATTGAGGATTATACCCCACAACAGAAAAATGGCAGCAGCAGAGCACCGTGTCAAATGCACAGCGCGTCTCTATCTCTGACTGCTCGCAGCTCGCCGCGATGCACGGCTGCAGCTCTTGGGCGCGTGGCATCCTTTCCATTCAGGGCTCGGCTTCGGCCCCCATGTTCGTCCCTGTCCTGAATGCTCCGAAGCTTTTAGGCCGCGTTGCGATCGTAGAGGGGATTTTGCAAGGATCGTGATCCTTTACATAAATTAGTTTACTTTTTACTATACAAATTAATTAACTCGATTTCATACTGTCATAGCGAAAAACGCATGATTTACGAAAATAATCCTCCCATTTGCCTACCCGTCACTGCATTCACGGCGGCGACAGCGACGCAGAGCGGCGCGCGCCCCGCCTGCCTGCCCGCCTGGAGCAGCGACCTGTGCCCGTTCGGTTCGGCAGCCGCCCGAAGCCGCTGCTTTTCCTTATCGCAGCAGCCTCACCGGCAACTTGCCACCGCCCGTCGTCAGACGATGGCGACAAGACGCGCTGCTGCCTGCTGCCTGCTGGAGCGTCTTCACGTTTCCAACCCGTTCCGTTGCTCTTTCCATTCCTCTTTCTTTTTTCTCTCGTGCCCAATCCCAATTCCCAACAGCATCGGGTCCGGGACACTTTTTCTTACTACTAGTATAGTAGTAGTAGAACACAAAGAATCAGGGAAGGAAGTGCTGGGCTGAACAAAAGCATAGCAGGTCCAAGAAGATCTTATGCTTGGCCTTGGCCAATCAATACAAGTGTCTTTAGCGATCATGCAGTGTGATCAGGTCAGCTAACCATGATTGGAGTGTTTCCTTCACAAAAGAAAACCATGATTGGACTGGACGTCTAAATCTGAAACCAATGGCAGAATCTGCAATATCCTCTTCTGCACAAAACGGAGGACCTGGTATTCAGGGAATAGAGCATAATACAGTTTATATACCTTCTCCAGAAAACAGAGGAAAAACAGACGTTTCAGAGGGTGAATATTTACATGTACTACCTAACCTACCGATTAGCTAGCATCAGAGTATATATGATTATTCCTGACAGTCATTAAGGCAGCCAGGGTAACCTTTTTTTTTTTACACAAAATGGAAGAGAAGGGAGCAGGGAGGATTTATTCTCTACCACTTCTCTCTGAGGTAGTGAGTAGTGACACGAGCCACGAATCCTTCCCGCCGTCTTGGCTCTCCTTCTCATCCTGCAACTATCCTTCCTACCACTACTAAAACCTGCTAACCAACAAAGGAGAAGAATTCAGCTGGCCATTTCGATCGACCGTGTGCTTCACTTCACTTCGTCTCGAGGCCTCTGAAGTCGAGCATGCCGGCCCTGAGCCCCAAGAAGTGGTGGCCGTTGCTGCTGCAGCTGCACCCGGGGGCGCCCTTCTGGATGCCCAGGCTGCAGCCGAAGCAGAGCCCGCCGCCGTGGCGGCCTTGGCCGCGGCCGAGGCCGGCCTGCAGCACCTCCCGCTTGACGACGGCGGGCTTGAGGTCCAGCTCCTCCTCGTCGTCTTCGTCTTCCTGTTGGCACGGCGGGCTGATGCAGAGGTCGAGGTTGAGGTCGGGGCACCTGGGCGCCTTGACGGCCGTCGTCGCCTCGGCCATGATCGTCTGCTGCTGTGGCGCCTGCGTTGCTGCTACGGCGGCGGCGGCGGTGGTGGTGCTGTGCTGGAACGAGATGGTGGTGACGGTGCCGGCGCCCGCGTCGGCGATGGGGCGGTGCGTGACGGGGTCGATGCCCCTGCCCAGCAGCTTCCGGCGGATGTGCGTGTTCCAGTAGTTCTTGATCTCGTTGTCCGTCCGCCCCGGGAGCCGCGCGGCGATGAGCGACCACCTGCAGGCAGCACGAAGAGGCAATCAATCGATCAATCGGATGACGTTAAGTTCTCAGCTTGGTTTGGCTGGGTGGCGGTGGCGCCGCCGCCGCCCGCCGATGAAGGCAACGAAAAAGGAGCAGAGCAGAGCAGCAGCAGAGACGTACTTGTTCCCGAGGAGGCTGTGCAGCTTGATGATGAGGTCGTCCTCGTCGGCGGTGAAGTTGCCGCGCTTGAGGTCGGGGCGGAGGTAGTTGATCCAGCGGAGGCGGCAGCTCTTGCCGCAGCGGAGCAGGCCCGCCGCCTTGGGCAGCGAGCGCCAGCACCCTTCGCCGTGCGCGCGGATGTAGGCCACCAGGCGGTCGTCCTCCTCCTTGGTCCACGCGCCCTTGTTCGTGTGCGCCTTCTCGCAGCACGGCGACCGCCCCATCGATCTGCTGCTGTGCTGCTTCACTTTCTCCTTGCTGTGGAACGGGAGCGGGAGCGGCGTGCGCCGTGCGGCGGCTGGGGACGGCAGGGCAGGGAAGCTAAGCGAGCTCCGCGATTGGATTGGAGAAGGCGGCAGCGAGTGGGCGGGGGCGCGGGCTTTTATAGGCGGGCGGTTGGTTGGGTGGGGTTGGTTGGTTGGTCGGCTGGCTGGTCGCGGTGAGAAATGAGGAGGAGATGAGGGGAAGTTGGTGGGTGGGCTGTGGGGCACTGTTGGCTATCTTTTGGGCTGGGTTGGGTTGGGCTGGTGGGCCTGGCCCTGGGTGTGGGTGTGGGTGTGAGCTGAGCTGACGGGAACGGCCCGAGGCAACCCGATTTATATTACTGCTAATGCAGTAATTAACGACGACGACGACGACCCGTTAAAAAAGGAGGAGGATTATAATTATATTGGAAAAATCTTCATGTTATACCGCGTTTAGCACGGGCTAAACCAACACGTGAGTTGATTCATATACACCTGATCCCACCAGCGACTAGTCGCTTTGATTTGCGCTGTCATTCAGGCTGTCACGGATGGAGATAATAGTGCTGTTTCAGGCGTTATACACGTTGCTATGTGCAGTGGCTGCAATAATGTAAGCAAAATCAGACTTTGAATTAGAGTTTCTGTCAACTAGCCTGGTAAAATATTGTGGCACATGTTGTATGGACCACGGCCGTATGTTGATGTTGCTGGCAGGTGACTAGGTTCATGTTCATCAATTCATCATCTGTTGCTGTTAATTTTGGTCAGCGCCCAATTTAAAAAGGCGCTCTGATCCGATCCGGCGAATCCTTTTCCTTCTCTTTTCGTTCGTTATACGGGGTTTTCACCAAACCCTGGGCCGGCCTCCTTAATTCCACGTGGTAATTAATTAATTAATTAATTATAGTCTTCCAGGTCTTGGTTGCGCAACAACATGCTGGTACAGATTTTTTTTTTTAGAAAAAAAGGGTGCTGGTATGCAGAGATAAAGCTATGCTGGTTACTCTTTTGATGTGCAATAATTCTGCATGCATGCTTCGCTGGTGGGTAGTAGGCCAGCGGCAGCGCTGATTGTCGTGACCAACCTGGAATTCTTGTTGCAGCAGCTCATGGAAATAATCTTCTGCCGCCGTGACCTCTCTTCAGTCCTTAACGTGTACTTATGATGCAGTAGTATCTAGTTTTGCAACGGAACACGCAGCACCTTGTTTCATGGGGTCTGCCGTGCCGTGCGCTGCAAACGAATACTTCAGATTGCAGGTGCCCGCTCGCCCCACAAATTTTTTTTTTTGCGACAGTCGCGGTTGAGCTGCGACGTTTTTGCGGCCCAACATCTTCGAATCCGCCATGCCTGTTGGACGAGAGACAAAGCTCTCACCAACCCGCAAGAATCGCAACAGAGGAACAGTCGAACCCTATCGCGAGCGCCCTTGACGGAGAAAGAGAGATGCAGCAGCGGCTTGGCGGCGGAGACCGAGACTGGCATGGGCGGCGTGGCCATGACGCCGTGGACGAGGCGGATGTCGGAGCGCTGAAACACGACCCGTCGCCACCGCTGGACATCAGCTGCACTCTTTTCGCTCGCAAATCGCAAGAAACTAAACTGGGCGAGGCGTGTCGCTGTAGCTGTGCGGGCTGCGGAAGGCGAAGCACGAGGCGCGGCACACCTACAGCATGGCGCTCGCGCATCAACTCAATTGTAATCCAAGTTCACTCATCAATTGCATGCATATACTAGTACTTGTTTCAGGATGTGCAGTTGTGCACTCACGTACCAACACCCTGAACTGGCTTCCTGCAGTCGTAGAGCAGCAGCAGCTTTGCGTCGCGCCGGTGAGAAAAACCTCCCTTCGTTGCGGGGGATCTCGTTGAGGATCACAGCAGCCATCAGGCTATTGCCGTGCCGCTTAACGGTCTCGCGGGTTTTACAGCTTAGTCCGTTATGTCCGCGGACAATTTGTCCGCAAAACCTATAGCTTAGCGGCTAGCCGCAAACCCGCTAATAAACTTTGCGACAAGTGATGTGGGTTAGCGGCCGGTCGCGAATGAGCCCGCCTGCAAGCTGACGAATACTTACGGGCGGGACTGTACACAACCCTAGTTTTCTTTTTGAAATTATCTATATATCTATATTTGCATCTACATACAAATCGATGCATAATACATACATACATACATACATATCTTATCTATATCTCTGTATCTATACTAAAGGACGATGGAATTGTTTCATCTGTCTTTTTTACATCCCATAATGTCATTATATTTCTCATCTTCTCATCTGGGTCTTAGACCAGACCTGTGCTAATACAAGTTACTCCCTCCGTCTATAAAAAATGTAATTATATGATATATGCTTGGTCAAACTAGCTCAAGTTTCACCAAGTTTATAGTAAAAAATGGCATTAGTATTTATATCTCTAAATAAATTTATATAATTAAAATATATTATGTAACTAATCTAATGGTTCTTATTCTATATTGTGAATGTTAGTATTTTCTATATAAATTTAGTTAAAGTTTAAAGTGTTTTATTCTTTGAAAACGAGAAGAATTGTGTTCTATAAAGCTCAAAACATGTGTTCTTTTTTCTTATATGGGACCACACATAAGTTAGAACCACTACATCTGACGATGGTGGTACATTAAGTCTAATTCCAATACATATTGAAAGTTTCAAATAGAGGACGGTAAGACCATTATATTATATAATCGTGTCTCTGGTTGGAAGGTTATTAGTTGCATCCGGTCACAGCATGGGTTCGCTCCACATGTATGCAGAATCAGTTTATCCTTCTCTTTTTGGAGGAATGAATCGGGTCTTGAGATTGTTGGAGTTAACAAATGGAATGACGACTTGATAGATATGGTGACCCAAATAAATCAAATATTTCTAGGCGTAGGATTCGATAATTAAAGACAAGGTATCCAGCAAACCAAACACGCTACAAATCTCTCAACACTACAAGCCGTTTATGTGACCACGTAACAAAGCGTAGGTTTCTTCTATGATGCATGCACGTGCTATATAACTAGGTGCACCGTGTCGTACCGTTGGCCAGGTCCGATCCTGTCTGTCTCGTTAGGAGGATCGTCTAACACACACCGTGCGAGACGAAAACCTTGAACTGGATTTGCACAAACCTGCGCATTTCAGTGTACGTACGAACCAACCAAACATTAATTACATGCATTCATGTGTGGTCTGGTCCTGGCAGCTCAGCAGTGTCACATTAAATTACATGCATTCAAGACATCCACGGATTATTCCAAGCCATGACGACCGTGAGTGAATTCAGCCCCACGATTTGTATTCCTGACGATGGAATTTTCAAGAGTTAGGTGGTCGCCCCACGGGCCGTGCATGGTACAACGAGTTGATGCGCGCGCGCGGTGAACTGGCGTCCGTGTCAGTGGCACATCATTAATTAGCTTCCTCACACTAACTAAACGTGTGCCTTTGTTTGTTTGTTTGCCGTGCTTGACCTAGCTTCCTATAGACCTATACTACTAATACAAGAGGCTATAGATTCTTTACTCCTAGGTGGTTTACAAACAGAAGAAGAGCTAAATCTGTATCGGAGAGTCAACACAAACGTGACTAATAATATTACAGTACTACTACTTTTAGAGAGCTGCCAGCTAGCACTAGCAGCGTATGTCGCCGCCGGTTTCAGGTTCATCCACGTAGGCACGGCCGGGTGTTTGGAAATGGTAGACACTCAGGTTGGTGAAATCCAGCGTCATCATGTGTTTATAATGGGGGAAGGAATACTAGTGCAATTGCTGCAGCGAGACGTTGCCCTCATTCGCACGTGTCGGGTGTCGTCGTTGGTGCACCCACTCCCGACCAAATCCGGATGCTCCGCGCTTCGTTGTTTATACGGTGGACGGAACAATAATCCGTTGGATACACACACCACACACACATGTACGCTAGTAGTTTGTATTATCAGCTGCGTAACTCCCTTTCGGTTTGCATCATGCGTTGCGACCGCTACTTCAAGTGTATAAAACACACACGGGAAACCAACCTTCTCGACGTACGTGGTGACAGTTTACGTCTTGCTTGGTTTTGTTTATGCCCGAGAATATAATCCTTCCTTCCTTGCTTGCTTGCTTCCAGGCATGTTAATCCAATCCAATCCAATCCAATCCGCCTTTGGTTTGTTGCTGCTGGATGGAATAATCTAATGCAAATGCTTCGCACTCGCACTGGTCGTCGCTGTCAGATAATGCCCGTGGCCGTTTGCGGCGGATTTACTGTTTCTGAATTTGCAGCATTGAAAACGGCCAGGTGCTGCCTGCTAAAATCCGCTACAGCCGTCAGCTAGGGGTGGGCAGCGTGTTCACACAAACGCTTCCGATTTCTCATACGATGCACTCACCGCATCTTCTTCCGTTCACCCCGTTTTCATTCGATTCCTCTTCCTCCTGACACTTGTTTGAACAAACAAACAAACTGAGCTTAATAATTCTCAAATTTTAAAACATGGTCAAGGTTTGTTGTTCCTGTCGCAGGGAAGAAAAGAACAAGAAGAAGAAGAAGAAGAAGAGGGTTTGTTCCAACTACTTCACGCTTTGAATGCAATAGATATGTCCAACATCAACCGGAAAGTTCAGATTATGAGTCTCATATATGATGAGGCAAAGGCATGGGCATACGCTTGCAACAAAGCGCTGCAGCACTTGCTGCCAATGCAGAATGATCTGGCAGTGGTAAATGGCGTGGGAGATGACTCCACTAATGTAATGTAAATTAACCATAGCATAGATCAGGGGTGGCATGGGCCTCAGCTCGCTGAGCCCTGAGCAAAATGGTGTAGGTGCATCTTGCGCCGACTTCTTATTGTATTTGTATTCTATTTTCTTATCAATGACAACCGGAAACGGATCTTTCGAAAAAAAACAGAGGATGGAAGCAAAATTCACCAACAATCGTAAGTCATTTCCGTTCAGGAGTGTCTCAACAACTCGCATGTTCACGCCTGCTTCACCACCAACACTCTACCTGCTATAGTATGAAAGAATCTCGCCAGTACATTCCCCCTACGTGGTCATGGAGTTCTACTTATTAAAAAAACATTTTCTTCACGGTAATTAACTCAACCACGAAAATGCGACAGAACAGAACCAAAACGCAGTTCTATGTCTGACACATCACTCTCAATTTCCACTGAAGTTCCAAGTGCAACCAATGCATAGATTACACAGAATGCAGGTACTTTCAAATTTTCAATAGTAGGCCATGCCATCATCATTGTGACTCGTGAGTACAGTGTAATGTGTAAACACGGGAATGTTCTGTTCGGAAGGATTTTCAAAACATTTTCCGAGTGCCTCATTCCTCTGATCCTGTTATTCGATCTTCATACTTACTAAGCAAAGCCATGTGGCGAAGAACTTTGCAATTCTACTTGGCCTTCTTGGAAGCCTCGTACAAGTAGCCTGCGATGACTACAGCTGCAGCAACTGCTACCCCAAAGGCACTCTGTGCAAGCACAGCACCGGTTGGGAGATCTGATTTGGCTGATGCTGTGCTGCGAGGCGTGAATCCAAGCTCAGAGAGTTTCTTGTGCGATTCAGCATTGTCCTTGAAGAATGCATCTTCATCCTGTGGTATGAACAAAGACATGGTTCTGAATCAGTGGATCTGAAGCTTGTATAATCAAACAAAGGTGCCAAAGTGTGCTGTGCATAAGGATAACTTATAAGTCCTATCCACCTTTGCATAAAGCTCCACATAGCGCCTAAATTCAGGATCTGATAACAGTGCCTTATCAGTTGGGAGCTTTAAAAGCCCCTCAGATTCCTCATTCAACAGCTCACTGCAGTAACATGGTAAATTAATCGACAATTCTTTCAGACGCTATAACAATTTACCAGAGTATGCCCCCCTGATAGAGCTACAATATCTTTGTCCGATAAGCCCATCCGATAAAAGATGTCCCTCAGGTGTGGTGCGCCTATTCATGCAAAGACGCCAAAATAACAAGAGATGTACATTAGCAACATATGTGATCAAATAATAAGTACAGAATAACACCAAAACCATCAGGATAAAATTACCAAAGCTGGATACAAACACATGTTGTATATACTACTAGTTATATGGAGAAATGCAGGAACAGCTCCAGATAGAAAATGTTTATGTTTTTTTTAATAAGACTTCAGGCAAGAAACCCATGAGCAACCATGGAGCCCAGATACATATAACATTTCGATGTTGAAGCAACAAGAAGGTTCTACACATGAATTACACAAGTACCATCCTTCCTTCCCTCCCTTTCAAACTTCCAGAGTAATCATGTTAAAGGAATAATGTTAGGAACTTAGGATACATGACATGTTACAGTTACAACCATACAAGTATAGACCAAGTTAGTAAATACCTTTCTTGGCATCCGGCAGACGCCCTTCACGGGGGGCACACTGACGAATCCTGATTAACGTCAACCAGTTAAAGAGTGAACATCAGGAAAGGTGACTGCATAATCATGAAGGAATATTTTTTTCTTTACATACGCGTCTGCCAGGAACAAACTCAACAGTTGGTCCCCGGTCACTTCAACTGCAACCACTCCAGCAAGCTGTTTATAAATTCCTAGCAGGTTAGTGTTTATACTGAATTCAGAGTTTCACCCTTCCCAACAAGATAAAAAGGCCCAATCACAAAAGGGTTAAAAAAGGCCAGACATCCTATTCGAAGAACAATTTAAGGTGATCCCAAATTACCTGATAAAGGTCTGCATATGTTATCTTGGGATTCTTTGCTTTGATAGGCTCTAGAGGAAAACAAAATACAACTGAATAAGCAATAGTAATGATTTCATTTATTTCAGCAGCGAAGAAATACAGAAGGAAACAAGAAAAACACAAATCACCATCATTCCACATGGAGTACGATTTACAAACAAAGTAGCATTCTCATAAACTGCAGTTGCCCTGACTAAGACACATTGTGATTTTACATTTAAGGCTTTATAGTATAATACAGGTAACAATTGTCATGAGTACATAATCTAACTGCATTTCTGAATGACAGGGCATATACCTACAAACTAATAGTTCTGACCAAACGGTTCTTATTCTATATTGTGAATGTGAGTACTCTTTATATAAAGTTAGTTAAAGTTTGGTATGAAGTCCAATTCCTATACATATTGGAAGTTTCAAATACAGAACGACAAGACACCATTATATAATCGTGTCTTTGGTTTGAAGGTTATTAGTTGCATCCGGTCAGCATGGGTTCGCTCCACATGCATGCAGAATCAGTTTATCCTTCTCCTTTTCGAGGAATGAATCAGGTCTTGAGATTGTTTTAGCTAACAATTGGAATGACATGATGGTAGATATATATGGTGACCCAAATAAATCAAATATTTCCAGGCTTAGTCTAGGATTCGATAATTGGATCCAATGTGATCCAGCAAACCAAACACGTTACAAATCTCTGAACACCACAAGCCGTTTATGTGACCACGTAACAAAGCGTAGGTTTCTTTTACGGCGCACGTACGTGCTATATAACTAGTCTATTTGGTGCACCGTGTCGTAGGTAGGAGGAAGAACTAACCCACATCGCGCGACGAAAACCTTGAACTTGATTTGCACAAACCTGCGCAAATTAATCAGTGTACGTACCACCCAACCAAACAATGGACCGAATCTCAATCCTTTTTTTTCGCATTGCCGTAGTTATTACTGTAGTAGCACCTACCAAAAGCACCTCGTGTTGATCGATGCGACGAGCCATTTCGATCGCCCCTGCTGCACTGCACTGCACCGTCAGCGATGAGACGACGACGACGACGGCGACAAGGCGCTGCCGATGAATCCGACCGGTCCAAAGTTCGATCGAACTACCCGTCGCCGGCCCTCCTCCGGCCGTCCCATCCTGCTGCCTACCTAACACATTCTTTGGGTCATGGATTAATTCATGCGTGGTCTGGTCCAGGCAGGCAGTTCAGTGTCACATTAATTACATGCATTCATGACATCCACGCATTATTCCAAGCCATGACGACCGTGATGAATTCAGCCCCACGATTTGTATTCCCCTGACGATGGAATTTTCCAGAGTTAGGCGTGGTCGCCCCACGGGCCGTGCGTGCATGGTACTACCTCCGTCCTAAAAAGTATGGATAAAAACGGATCGGATACGGACGGATATCACTCATACCATATTTGTTTTCATATTTTTGTCCGGATTCAGATTTGAATACGGATAATATCAATCATGCGGATAGGATACGATTGGATATCGACATCATAAATATGCAATTTGAGTATTCGGATACGAATCGATTGCCAATGTTGAATGTCCGGACTCGGATACGGACGGATAAAAACCTCTCTAAACGAATTCGGTCTCGAATACGATCAGAAAATATCCGTACCATTTTCATCCCTACTAAAAAGTATGCAACTCTAGCATAGTACCGCATTTTAGCATCTTAAGTTTAACCAATTATAGATAAAATGATATTAATATTATAATATCAAACTAATACCACTAGATTAATTATGAAATGTATTTTCATAATCAATTTATTTAGAGTCATGAATGTGTGAATACTATTTAATAAAAATTTGGTCAAACATAAGTCACTTTAATCGGCACGCAACCCGTAATTGCATTCTTTTCAGGACGGAGGAAGTACAACGAAGTTGATGTGCGCGCGAGGTGAACTGGCGTCCGTGTCAGCTTCACATCCTGTTTGGTTAAAAGGGGTTATTTAGTAGTGACACTTAGGGGCTTTAGTAGTCAGCTTACCCTGTTTGGTTTATTTAGATAGTTGAGGCTACTAATCACTAATATACCCCAGCAAAGACTGATTTGCCCTCCACTGCTTGTGCTGCTGTTGGCGCTATGCTGCTGCCGCTGGCTGTTGGCACACGCTGCATGTGCTGCTGTTGGAAGCTTCATATGTGATTATAATCCCAGTCTGCTGCTTGCTGCTTCATATTTGATTACATACGCTTTGCAAACACAAAACTGATTCATATTTTATTAAAAAAAAGTTTTGCTGCTTGCTGCTTTGCTGGCCAAGGTCCTCAAATGAGTTCACAATTTATTACAAAACAAAGTCTGCAGTACAGAAATTTTTATTATTACAAACCATGATATCTATGACCTACTAAACAATCCATCGGCGATCCAATCACGAAACTGATTCATATTCTGATCTTCGTCACTAGGTTGCGTGCTTGCTCCATTATCATGAGAAATAGATGACTCCAGCTGTGGAATGTAGTTCTCATCGTGATCACACATGTCGAAGTCTTTATCAGCTAGAGCACTCTCTCTAATGAAATTATGAAGAGCCATACACGCCATAATTATTTGGCTTTGCTTTTCCATTGGACAGCTCGGTAAGTCCAATAAAATTCTCCACTTCATTTTCAATACTCCGAAACATCGCTCAATGACATTATGAATAGAAGAGTGTGCATAATTGAATAGCTCTTTTTTACCTCTCGGCATTAGCCCTTGCCGAAACTCAGGAAGATGGTACCTTGTACCCTTGTACGGTGCTAGAAAACCCGGTCGATTTGGGTATCCCAAGTCAACAAGATAGAAATTTCCTGCACAAAATGAATTGAACCTTAGTTCAATTGGACAATCTTTTATTTGCAACTAATGAACAAACCATACTACAACTGCTTACCATCTTTGGGCTCTGGAAAATTGTCACCAAAATTTTCACGAGCATCTTTGAATACCCTTATGTCGGGGGCCAAACAACCGGCCTGTTAAGCCCCGGCTAAAGAAGCTAGAACAAACCGTCATTAGCGCCCATATCCGGCCCACCGAAGGACCGGACCTCGTAGGCCGTCGCCCCGCTCACGCGACGAAAGGCCCGGCTAGGCCAAGGCGGGAGGCCCACGAACAAAGCCGCACCGCAGCAGCCCCAAACGAAGGGGGGGTCGGAGCCACGACCCCGGGCGCGGCGGCTCGCACAACCCCCGGCCAAATGGGAGGGCCCTCGGGGCCGCGACCTAGGGCGCCACGGCTCGCACGACCCTTTGCGTGCGCCTTCGCCCGGAAGCAACCTAGGCTTGCGTCCCACGCACGGGCAACGGCCCTGTAGCCTACACGACGGGTCAAACTACATCCGCTCCGCCTGTGCCCCGCGCCGGGCATGGGCGGGAGTATCTTGACCGCACTGTGAGTCAGCGCAGGGCATGGATGTCAGTTCTTGACGGCACTATTAGCTAGAGCAGGACATGGAACGGTGTTTGACCGCATTGTTAACCAAGAGCAGGGCGTGGCTCGCCATCTAATCGCCCTAATGGCCTGACAGACCGAACAGCCCGTCCGTCACGGCCCACACTCGTGCTGTACGATGCCATTAAGTCTAAACCAATACGACAAGAGATCTAATCAACTGTTCAACCTCTCCGTCCACTGTGAGGGCATGGGCAAGTGCTTCGGCGACACGACGACACCGGCAATCATCTCGAATCGACATAAACAACGCAAGGAGGAAGGACGCCCCGACCCCAGAGAGGCAGACGAGCCACTCCACCACCGTCCTTTTTTCTTTCTTCTTTTCTTTCTTTGCACGGCACGCCCATTCCTCCCTCGAGGAGCACTTGTAAGGCTGCCCCTCTCTTCATCTATAAAAGGGAAGGCAAGCCACGAACTGAGACAAAAGAACATCCAACAACGAACACAGCACAACTCACTCACACACACACACACATCATCCACGCCACGATATTGGCACCACGCTCAATCACAGAGACTTGGGAGCCCCTCCCTCTCTCAAACCGTTTGTACCCTCTACTACGAACCGCCGCTAAGTAACACAACCCATTCGAACTGGACGTAGGGCCTCTCGCCTGAACCAGTATACTCCCCTGTGTTCTCTTAGCGAACCATCCGGGCATAAACACACATCTATAAATTTATTAGTTGGTGCTTTTTTGCGCGTTTCATTCACCCAAAACCCAGGGCTCCGGATGGCCAATCCCGACAACCAACAACTCCCTTTAGGCACCCACATTCGATTTGGAAACCTAGATTTCATCGGCATGGGGGTAGGACACGATATGGTCCTCTTGCCCCCGCACGCAGACATCAACGCCCGTATCGGCGTCGTTCGCCGGTTTTGCGCTTCGGCCGGTGAACCCGGCACAATGATGTCGAGCCATTCCGGGTCGAGTTCACCCCATCCCACAGTAGCGGGAGGAGGGACCCGCCACGAAAGCGGGATGCCGCGACCGGCGACGCCGCCCGGAGAAGAGCCCCGACACCTTCACGCCCGTGGCGCCACGGACAACCCCGACACACCCGCACTGGCGACTCGACAACGACCATCGATCTGGCGTGAGAAGAAGCGGCGGTGACCGCTCAACGGCGCGGGACGACTTCACTGACGGGACGGCAGCAAGCTCGAAACCCGAAGCGCTGCATCACTTCCTCGGCATCTGCGACTACCTCCTCGGCCCGAGCTGCGGCAGCGATGATGGCAGCGGCTATGAACTCCCACGGCCGTGATCCGGCAAAAATCGGTAGCCCAGCGAACCCAATCCCCTAGCTAAAAATCTCGCGCGCGTTACGATTACCCGATTTAATTTACTCACCTTACGTAAAGTTAAATTCCTGTTTTAAGTCCGTATCACGGGTCTTATGTAACCAAATCGAGTATAACCGTCAATTACAAGGTCAGAAAGAAAAAGGGATGGGGGTCCGTGAGCATGCCTGCGAAGGAATCGCAGCCGCCCCGGGCCGCCGGAGCAAGGGACGCCCCAAGAAAGAAGCCCACTAGTGGCCTAATTTCCTGAGCACGCGAAGTGATTAGGGCTTTCTCGGGCCATGTTCGAGTCCAAGGTTGATCTTTGATTCAGAAATTAAGGCATCGAGCCCACGAATCCACGGACGATCCGGGAAAAGTATAAATCAACTACCCGGATTTATG